>VZRR01012414.1:1572419-1687280 GCA_013398015.1 Oreocharis arfaki
AGGGTGGGGGGGTATGGGGAGGAAGGGAGCACCACAGGATGGTTACCAGGCTGCTGTGGTAGAAAAGTCTGACCATGAGGTTCTGTCATGTGTGGATTCCTCATAATCTATGTCAGGAACTGCTGAGCATCTAATCACTACAGCCAGTCACTAAAGGCTTAGTGTCTGGCTGTGGAAAAGTAGGGAAATTGGTGCAGCTAATATTTTAAGTCAGATTTATCTGTCCTTTTGCTCTGTCCCTCTCTGGATCTAATGCAGTTGGGGCACTTCTGCTACACCAATTCAGTTAAATCTCTGTCCTCTCACCATCTTTGTAGTACAATAGCTAGGGATACTATGTTAAGGGGATACTATGTTAAGGGGATACTATGTTGTAAGACCCTCAGATAATGTGATGGCTGCATTATTCAAACATTTCTGGCAATGAAGGTCCTGGAACTGCAGACCATCTTGCACCCATATATGCAACAAAGGGCAGCAGTGATACCAGGGCCTAACTCCCCTGGTACAGAAGCAGATGTAGGCATTCAGAGGCCTTTTAGGTATTGAATTCCATTGAAAGCCAGCATGACTCAAGGTCCTAACTCACTCAGGCATTTCTTTAAACGCTTAGCATTATGAAACATATAGGGGCTACTTTTGAATTAAGGAAATTGAAAATCATGTGCAGCTGAAAGAAAATGTTTCCTCCATTTATGGACAGCATGCTAGGGTATTCTCAGCAAATCTGAAGCTTGTTTGAAGCCCTGCTGTGAATCTCTGTGCAGCTTTGATCTCAATGTAATACAGAAATGAACAGAGTTTAGTAGCTGTTGTGTCAGATGGGATGATGCTACTTCAGGGCTGAGTGTGATTTGGTTTTTGGTGCTGCAGAAAAATCTAATGTCAAACCGGGCAGTAGAGTGTTCTTAACTAAAATTATCTCATACGTTCTCTAGCTGTCTAAGAGATTTGCTGATCCCCCTAATAAAAATAAACCATCTCAATGCTGTTGGTGAGCCACAGAAAATACCTATGTTTATTTACCCTATCAACGGACAGCTCACTAGAAATCCCAGGTTCAACAAGAGATAAATGCCTCCTGGAGAAGACAACCAGTTATGCAGCTGCACAAGCATGTGGTCACAGAATGGCCCCAGGTACAAAGCATCTGTATGAATCCAGTTTTCTGCTGTATAAATGCCATGGGAAGGGCTTTGTGGAGCTTTGGACCAGATGATAGGCGAGGTGCATGGTAATGCAGGCAGGAGCAGGAAAGACATGTTTATATCACATCTTTTCTAAGAGCATGACATATCTTATGCAAAACTTAGGAACATGTTCAGCAGGTTTCCTGCCACTGTAAAGCTCAAGCAAAATAATACCAGGACAGGCTAACATTGGACACAAGTCATGCTAAGGTCTAATTCTGGTGTTGGTTGCTAATTGGTGAAAACGAAATGGTCTGTGATCATGCATTTCATTCTTGTAGACTCTCTCTTATGTTACAAATTGGTGTGACATGAGATTAGGAGAGTCCTGGAAAGTAAATACCCACTAATACCTCATTATGAACTATTAGACATATATTCTGATTGGTTTAAGCTGGGAGGACAGCTGGTCGACAATGATTTAAAGTAAGCAAATGCTATGAAGTATCTCCAGGGTGTTCTCTGCTTCTAAAAGGCATTTGGGAGGTTGTTATCTCTTGTTTAATATTGCTGTATCACTTACATTTAGATGGCTCAAGTCAGACACTCTCATCAAATAATTAGCCTGCATTAAAGCCAGCCACCTTCCTGGCTCCTAGTTTAATTTATTGAAGATGCAGTTACTTTAATTTTGTGCCATTAGGCTTTTGTTATTTTAATATTTGTCTTTGCTTTCTTTTGCATTTAAGAGTAGAAAAACTATTTAAAAGCCTTAAAATATAACAGAAATGCCTGATACTGGGTGTCATTTACAATAGCTGTCTAGTTACTGTAAAATCAATACAAGAAATCAGCTTTCCAGGCTTACAATTTCAGCATGGGCAAATGCAAGGAAGAAAGAAACAAAGCCGTATAAATAAGCAACCTGACCATTTCAGGGGTAATAATGACTCAGAGAAATTTAGAAGGCATATGAATACTATGGACATAAATTGAAATAATTCTTATTAGGAGGAACTGAAAAATAGCACATAGCTTTAAGGAAATTAGATGACTTGCATTTGACTTGTTGCAGGTGATTCTGAGAGACATGTAGATATGGTGTTCAGGGCAGACTACTGAGAATATTAGTGGGACAGAAAGACCCTCTGTATTAAGGTCCAAGGACTCTGTATTATAGCAAAGGAGGGAATGATTTTTATCATCATCAGTATAAATTTTACAGTGTTAAATGTACAAGTTTAACTTGCCATAACTTGTCATAAATATAATATTCTCTTTCTATAGCCCTAGACTACTCCATGGAAGTTGTCGAATACATAAATAAATGTGACTATTTGGAATTCTGTATAATAAATCTCAAGCTAATCAATCCCAAGGTAAATCCTTTAGCAAAACAAAAGACAACTGTGCAATCTGTAGGGCCAGATGTAAGAAAATTTTGGAATGGCTCAATGTACCTTTGTTCAGTTTTTCCATATCAAAACACTCCATTTTTTACAATATCCTGAAATCACTCTCAGTACCAGCTGAGATTCAGGCAAAAAGTAAAATCAGGTTTATTTGACTGAATTTCAAATTTAAGAAAACAACTACTGAATTTTGAAAACAGATGCAAAGTTAAAACTCAGCTCATGAACTACCTGCATTTGGATATTTCTAAGGTCGTCCTCTGTTCCACTGAGCTATGGACTGACAGGACACAGTCAGAGCCTGTTGGAGCCAGATGTGATCTCCCCGATGCAGATGGAGCCACACTCCTCTGGGTTTGTGTCCTCTAAACCAGAATCTTTCACCCAGAGCAAGCTGTTTCCTCAGAAGTCCTAAAGAGTGCATCTGGAGAAATACATGGATTCCACAGTCTTGATAAATAATTTAATTAGGTTATCAATTTATGGGCCTGTCATGGATGAACAAATGCCTGACACAGATCAAGCATTTGAAATGTAACCTCATGCTGGGTGACCTAGCTGGAATTACATACCTAACTTGATTCATTCAAGAGTGAAACCATGTCCCTGCTTTACATATTGGTTTGTGACCAAGCACTGAGTCATTTCTAAGTTTTCATGAGTCTAAATACATAAACTTCCTGGAACACAAAATTTGAGAGCAACCTGAAGCATTGCAGGGTTAAGATAGTTCATAACTAGCTTTAAGTAAGGACTAGTACCAAGACAAACTTGGGGAAAATTTTGGTCATACTGGATGTTTGGAGACAATCCCAGAGAAACAGTGGTCTCTTCAGTCTGGTACACAAAACTCCAGTCACTGAAAGTTAAACCTATAGAAATTTATATTAAAAATGAAGTGCATACTAGCTGTGAGGAGACTTGACTCTTTGGCTGACTTTCAAACTGCCTTTAAGACCTTTCATCCCTGCAAATTGTAAACTATGCTAACAACCACAGCTATTGGACGTGATGCAGGAAGTAATTCAACAAAGTTCTGTATCCTGGATTATGCAAGAAATCACACAATATGGTCACAATAGACAAGTCTATACCAGGAAACTTAAAAACACATCCCACTTGCTATGTGTTGGTTCATACTTTGCCAAATCCAGAGTCTATTATGGGAAAAGATACAGATACACACAGAAAGGAAAACAGGCATGTAGTCCCTGCCTGGATAATCATGGGACTCACTTCGTGGACTGTACTGCACTACGTGCCAGTGGGGAGGTATAGATACAGACACCATTCCTTTAATTCTGTACATTCATGTGTATGTGTTTCATAAGATTTTTCCCTCAGTGTGGCAACAGTAAATATAAACCAAACTGTCTATGGTCAAAAATCATTAACTAATCTTGTAATATTTAAACAAGGCTTCTAATAGCATCTTCCTCCAGACCTTTGAAACTTTCTTGAGTGGCTGATCAGCCTTGCATCTAGAGCTCAAAACATCCAGAGTCCAGAGCCAGTGGAGGGTGCAGCAGCAGGCTGACTTCCTCTCACCATGACTGGCGCAGCTGTTCTCATAAAAAAAGGGCTATGGAGAGGAGACATGGTGCAACTTTCAGGCCTTTAACTCCATCTCATTGTCCTTTGTCTTCTCTCCCTTAAGTATACTCCTTCTTACATTCCAGCATTTCATTTCATCCTTTAAATCTGCCTAGAAGTTTTAAGTCACAACAGCCAATGTTTGAAAAAAAAACCAAAAAACCCAACAAACAAACAAACGAAAAAAAAACCTTATGCAAAGTTCAAAGGCTGTCTGAAAAAAGACGCCCGGAAAAAAACTTATTTCAGCACTTTTTTAGATTGCAACACCACCTCTACCTGCACAATAACATGCTATTTGTTTTCCACAGAAGCTTCCCCTCTCTCCGTGTTCAAGACAAGGGGTGTTCTGGGCCTGGCTCAAGGGTCTCTCATGAGTCTGTCTGATAAAGGAATAGTTACCCAGTACTTGCTGGGAAGAACAGTAATGAGTTGTCCTTCTACCATCTTATTTTAGCGAATATGGAGGCAATTAAAGAGATTTGTTTCTTGTATTGGTTATTGAAAACGCTCACGGTGGATGTTGAGCTTAAGGAGGTGTGAAGCAAGGGGTGAGCACTGAAGAAAGGAAAGGAGTAGATGGATGTGAGCTCTGAACTGAGTTAGACCGCAAATCGAGAGAGAAGGAAGGAACGGGACGGGATTGCATTGCTGAGCCCGCTTCCCCTGCTTGGGAAGCCGCGGGAGTCGTGGCGCCCAGGGTCCGTGCGGGGTGAGCCGCCGCGGCGGCCGCTGGAACCGAGCAAGGGCGCCCTCTGCCGCCACCGCCCGGCGCCCGTGTGGGGCCCCGTCCTCCGTCCCGCGGCACTGCCACAGCCCCTGCTCTTCCTCACGTCAGCGATCGTCCCAAAGGAGACCCGAACTCCGCCGCGCCCGGGGAGCTGGGAACCGGGGGTGGACAGGGGCGAGGCTGTGAGGAAGGCGAGGGCCCGGCTGTGTGCCTGGCGCGGGCTCGGGCGCCATCTTGTGCCCGCTGGCCGGCAGGTGCCGCCTGACGGCTGCGGAGGGTATCCCTCGGGCAAAGGTGCTCCTGCTCCCTTAGGAAACCGGGCGCGTTACTGGAAAACTGCTTCTGGAGTACTGCTGGGCATTAGCAGCAGTTCACATACTCCTTCTTTTCATGTTTATTCTGCTGACGTATCTTTGACAAACATGCCCAAGGAGTCCGAAAATAAAAGCACAGTAGGCCTTACACAGTAGGGTCAAGCCAGTCTCTCACAGATTAGTTTTTCCATACCTTGTATGATAAGCACTGGATTTACAGCATCAATCCTTGCACAGCAGAGTCTCAGGAATAAAGCACTGGTAGGGGTTGTGCAAATCCTCACATCAGGGTCTTGTACATTGCAAGCAATTTTATATTTGTTTAACACAGAAAAGCCCTCAGCACACAGGCAACCCCTGCCCCTCCAACAAACAAACAGCACACAAAAAACAACAAAAAAATCCCCACAATATTTTCCATCAAATATAAGTCTTGCACTAAAATCCAGAGATCTGGCGTCTGGATGTGGCAAATGCCAAGATGAAATGATGGCCTTCAGGCTGTCTGTTGCTTACAGCCATCGAGATACGAACTGGTCCCCACTGGGCTGAAGAGGGAAATAAACCAAGATAGTAAAGTAAGAATTCTCAGCAATCATTGCTAATTACTAGCCAAAGTAGAACAGCTTCAGGTTGAGAAGAAACACAGTTATCACAAAAAAAGGTCAAAACAGTCATCTGTGGTGAAATTTGTACCCAAGCCCAAATCACAGAGTGGGCACTTAAAGCAGGGCAAGCTGCAGGCCAGACTTGGACGCCTGTTTTACAGTAAGAGTTTATGCGTTGAAAGACAAGATGCCTCCTGTTTGCAATCACAGGGATTTCTGTATACAGAGGCACCAAAGTTCTGGGCCTATAGGAAAACTCCTGAAGTGAACGCGTCAGATCAGCTAGAGACATTCTGCCTCTCACCAGCTCAGTTTGCAGCTGGGTTTGAGGTCTCTTAAATTTGTCTCCGTCCACTTCCTTGCACAGCCTACGTGACAGGCTGAAGATCCCACTAGATGGCAGGGCAGTTTAAGCCTTTGCTATTTCTACTTCAGGGCAAGTGCCCTGGGACCCCGGTGGGCTCCGCCTCACTGGTCTGTGCTGTCTGGACCCGGAGGAACCCACATTCACCACCTTCTGGGGCTTATGCTCACTGAACACACCAGTGGAGAAATCCATGGAGAAGTCTTTGTTCAGTTCTGTTTCATGGGCTTAATCACACACGGGGCACTAGCAGACGGAAGAGAGGAAGATGAACTAAGGCTAATTTGCTAAATCTTGAAGTATTCCTGTTTATGTGTGTGATACATAAAGGATATTTAGCCTACTAATGGTAGTAGGTAAAGTGGTAGTAGTGGTAAAGTGCAGTTTAAGCCTCTTATAGCCACTGCTGTCTTGCAATTTTTAAGTAACCAAGTGCAGTTATAATCTCTTAATGACATCTGGCAAGGCAAACTTTCTATATATTCAAAACACCTAAATTGTTTTATATATGCACAATGAAGTTACAAGGGTGCTTCCTGCATTTTTTTTTTCAGCATGCTAAGTGGGTAAGAATGGATAATTGCTTCATTATGTTCTAAAATAAAGAGACAACAGAGTTACCTTTTTTGCTTGGCACTAACATGAAATTCTTTGCTTTACAAAAGCCCTGGACAGTGCCATAAGATGATGAAAAAGATGCTATTACCTGTACCAAACTTGCTGGAATGGAAATTGGGATTAATGCGTTATAATACCAGATTAGCCTTAATAGAAGTTTGCTGCTGTCATTTATCAAGGTAATTAAGTATATACCTAATTTTAGGCACCTAAGTAGTTCTATTGACTCCTGTAAAACCCGTCTGCATTTAAAGTTAAGCGTGTTTTAAAATACCTGGCTGATTCAGAGCCATAATATTTGTTCCATGCGAACCAAGAGAATGCAGTGTTATCAATTACCTATTAGTGGAGCTAATGGGAGGGTGGTACAGCCTGGATAATGGTTGAAACTGGGTGAACTGGCTCAGTGACAAACATATTCAGAAGCAGTTCATTTGCTCTATACAGACTTAGCTGAAGTTTAGTAGGACTGTTATCTGTCTTCAGTATACTAACAAAATGAACCAGAGCTTCCCCAGCTTTAGCTGTGCTTAAGACACTAACTCTGCCCAAGCCCCATAGTAGCAGACAGCATGCCATAGAGCCCCCCAGACAGGCCTAAAGGACAGAGTTCCCATCTGCCTAAGTCAAGAATAATGCACAACTAATAAACTCTGCTCCAGAGACCAAAGTTTATACGGTACAATGTCTCTCACACCAGTCAGTTTGTGCATCAGTTTATATTGGTCAGAAATATGGCTCACAGCTGGAGAAATTTGGCAAAATCCAGGCATAATTAAATACTCCTACTACTGCAACTAACTACAAAAAAAGAGCTAAAAGAGCTCTTTCAGGCAGTCTAGCCTAATAATCGTTTAGACACAGACTGTACATGCATGTGGCAAAGAAGCATTTCTGTGTTTGTAACTTGGTTAATTTGCAACTAGATAATACACATATAATATATTACAGATATTTTTAAAATGTTCATCCTGCTTTTAATTAATTTGCGTTTTAAATCTTAGTTTTTACTACTGCATTTTTTCTAATTTTCTGTTACAATTCATCTTTCTACACAACATATTTTCAATTGCACGTTCATATAGCTCAAGTACAAAGTAAATGCCAGAGCGCTTGCAGTAAATTCCCCAGGGTGTTGCACATTCTTGACTAGTTGTAAACTATACATTTGTGAGCAGTTAACACCATTTATGTATACAGCTACAGAATGGGTTTTTAATATAGAATTTAGCACATGAATAATTTGCTAAATTCAGCTGGTTCATAATTGGTGTTTTGATAGCAAAAAAATTTCAAACTAGCTTAGATTAACAAAGTACTTAAAGTATCTATTCCTGTAACCCAAATTTCATTGTCTATATTGTATCAGAGAAGAAACTAAATATATCCAGTGCTGCAACTATGAAAGAAGTGCAGAATTCGATATAGGCCATGACCCAGATGAGCAAAGCATATAAGGATTTATGTTTCAGTAATACTCATCTGCTTGATTTTGATGGGGTTACCACAGCTTCTTCTGATTTAACAATTTTATGTTCTGTGATGCTGTAAAGGAGGCTGGTATGGGAGAATGAGACTACAACCCAGAATGAGAGTGTGCACCACAAATATGGTTACCTCCTAGTCCCTCCCCACTGTGGTTTTCAGCTCTGGTCCTCCAGTGTCAGCTAGTTCATTCTCTCAGACTTTCTTAAGCCTTCTTTTGATCCAGTGGAGTAAGTTATTTTACCTTTCCAAATCTGAAAAAAAAAATTGGGATGTTGCACTTGTTAAATGAAAACAGGTTTAAGAAGAGGGAACTAATTGTCAGTTCAGTTCAATTAAACTGGATCCTTTATTGAATGGTCCCTAAAAGGCAGGGTATGAGTAAATGCACAGTAGGCATGGAAGTTGTGCCTTACAAGCTCTCTTGAGCTCTTACAAGCTCTCTGCCAAGTGGGATATACCCATCAGAGATGCTTCCTCTGTTTTCATGATGTACGTAAGTGGCTGCTGCCCCCGGAATCGTGAAGGATCATGTCTCTACCTGAATCTTAGGTCTCCTACAATAATGGAATGAATGCCAGGTATTTTCAGGAGCATGATCTCCAAAACAAAACAAGCCCTTTCAGTAGAGAAAAAACTTTGCCTAAAATCTTTGTAAAAATCACAATGATTGAAACATCTTCACTGTCAGCAAACAGCAAAGCAGAACCCAGATGAAATAAAAGAAGTATACATTATCGGGCTTTAAATACTGTCTTACAGGAGAAATATCAAGAAATCAACCGAAGACAGAAAAGATGATAGATATTTAATTTCCACAGTGAGATTAAACAATTTTCATCATATACAAACATGGCTACTTTACTTTAGATACACATGAACAGCTACAATATTCAGCATGAAGACGAATGATCGAAGTGGCAAGACTGCTGAGAGTGGGAGAACTGAGATGATCTGCCATAATCAAATAGAGGTAAGGAGAGTCTGAAAACACTGATGTTTAAGTGGTTTATAAAACCCTCTGGCAACAGAAGTAGGAGAAAATTTTATTTTATGTATTTATTTTTTTTTCTCCACACCTATCTACATATGTCTAATGAGAACAAAAATCTCAGGAGATAAATCACAGATAATGTCTGTAATCTAATATATACTTAATATCATGTTGCAGGGAGTGAATACACCTCTGTGTCAGAGAGAAAGAAGTTGGTTTGGCAAATTAAGAAACAGGATTTTTATTCTGAAACAATAATTAGTTCCTGGTACATCTGCTAGGTATATGAATTGGAAAAGTCAAAGACGATTAGTTAGGATGAATACTATAACCAAAATGAGAGAGAAAACCAAAAACAAGAGATACATTCTTTAGTTCACTTCCTGTTTGGATATGTAGAACATTGCTTTTGAAGGATGATAGTAGAAAGAACTGTATGCCATCCACATAATCATCTAGGTACAAGTGTGTTGCAAAGTCATGTCTGTGCTGCTAAAGTTGCTACCACACTTCAGAAGGAGTGACACAGAGAAACTGGGAAGTCTGTTGATGGGATTCATTACCCAGAAGTCCTTAGGTGTTAGGAATCATTGCATTTTCCTTCTGCCTCTTGACTTTCCACCAAGGCTTTGGATGATGACACTTCTCCACCCTCTGCTCCTGCATCTAAACAGAGAAAGAATTAAATGTTTATACCACACACATTCTCACAGCTTTTTTAATGCAGCCAAATATTTGGGTTCACTGATCATCTCTGTTTGGACTGTCTCTTTACTATCACAGTCATGGGTGTTTTTGAAACAGAGATTAACTCAAGAGATAAAGAACTTTCAGAGGCATCTTCTAAAAGCCACTGCCTATTGGTGTTGATTTGCCAACTTCTTGCACAGTCTGATCAATCTGCATTTCGCTGTAAGAAATACCTTGGAAATAACTTTGTATTACTGTTATTCTTTTTTTTTTTTCTGGGTCATTTCCAAAATCAAATTAGAATATTGCATTCCTTTGAGCACCGTGTGGTTTCAGGTAGATAACATTACAGTTTATGGACATGCCAGTTATCTGTCTGACCTTTGACAAGAAATGCCTACGTGAATTTACCTGGTCTTCACAAGATGGGGAATTTTTTGTTACTCTGAGTTGGAAGTTCACTTTTCCTCAGATTAGAGTCAAAGGCTTGCATTATTATAAATAAAAGCTCCCCAGTGTCTCTGGTCATTATACAAATTGTTCCATGCTGTTTGTTTTGATCAAGTTTACTCACTGAGAAGCAGAAACTGCTCTTGCCTTGGTTTCCTTGCAAACGATAATAATAATTTTCACATTACCTTCAAGTCCCACATGGTAGTACCAGTGGTAACTGAATACCCAAATCTGTGGCAGTCCATAGCTTTTGGGGGACAAGGAGAGGTCTGCTCAGCACATCTGGCTGTACTGTCCTCCACTTCAAAGTCTCAGCACTCCAAAACTTACACACCACTAGGAGATGATCAGACAGGATACAGATGGTCTGCATTTCAGAGTTAGGCTCCAAGATAAACAGCTGGTGCCAGAATCTCTCCTGTTCATCTCGCAAGAACATCAACTCCGTGTAGCTTGCAGAGTACATGGACATTTGTATCACATAGGTAAGGTCCTTGTGTATATGTAAAGATATAAAGCAAAGTTGCTTTTCTCTTGTAAACCAAAAGGTATTAGCACATCCTGTTCCTGACTTTTCACTGTGACAGCAGCTGACAGCATTTTAGAAAGAGGAAATGTATGATCCAATGAGCATTAGCTAAATTTGAAACAAGATGGAGAGAGTCCTCCTCACCATTTCCCATAATCTTCACTGAAACTGAATTTCAGAGTAGCAACAAAATAGGGCATACTTTATATAGCCACATGTTCCATCTTCTCCACTTCTCTCATTTATCTAATTTCTTTGTTCTGAGCTGGAAATGGCTTTCCTTTTTTAACAACTTATTGTTAAAGTCAGAAATAGGCAAAAGAGATGCCTGTTAGAGCCCCAAATGTTTCACAAACAGTTTCCCTGTCACAGCATTTGAACTTCAAAACTGTCTTTCCATTTTGATGAATTCTCTTCTGTTTGCTTGTTGTCTCATCAAAACTTTAACTTACAACACAATGAGGCTGAAATTCCCGTCTGATACTTGTGGAATTTCCATCCTCACAGAGCATCCAAACTGTCAGAGTGGACCTAACTGCATCCTGTATTCACTTCCTATTATCAGGACTGTAAACTGCTGATAACAGAATCTGCTGCCTTCCAACATGCTCTGGCACAGCTATGTGTCAATGACAAAAGCAAAGGACAATTTCATGCTCTTAATTGTTCTTCAAATCCTGGCAGTGCTGGTTGTGTATTTCTAAGAAAGCATCAGTACATTTTGCTAAAACTAACATAGCTGTGTTTCATTTCTTCTTCTTCTTAATGAATTGGATGGAGACCAGGAGAGGAGGACCATTGTGTCATCTGGAGGGCTAGATACTTATTTTATGCCATGCGGTAACTTTTCTCATAAAAAGACTTGCACTCTTTCCTGTTTGTTTTTATTTGGGGAGGGGGGGAAAAACTGAAGACAGAACTTTTTTATGCTTTAAAACAGCATAAAAGCACTCTTTCCAACTGCTAAACTTGCCAGATGCTGAAGTGAAACAAACATGAGACTTATTTACAGCTGTTGTATTCTTTGATGCTGTGTTTAACATGGTGCATGTCCTTCAAGGATCACTGCTCTAAACAATACAAAAGGTTAGTTACACGTAATACAGCACTGAATATTTCAGTGGGTTAGACTGGTCACTTCACTTCCACAGCTCCTGATATATTACACTGATAGCAGTATAAATTCCCATCTGCCTCCCCTTTGATAAAGGAAATAGTTCTCTCCTGCTAGAGGCCTGGTCGTACCAGGCAGAAAAACTATTTGGCACATAAAAAAATGTGCAATTTGAAAACAAAACCATTAAATGTTAATCGACTTTTTGTAGTTTGGAATGAATTTCCAATGCTTCAGTTGCACGCACCAGAAGGGGGTAATATGTAGGGACATTAATTTTCATATTCATAGGGAAAAATGTCTCCTCAAGACAAAGTAATGCCTTCTTCTGGCACCCATTCAGATTCTTATTTTCTTCTCTTCTCCTGGTTCAAGTCAGGATATGGTCATCTGGCCTTTTTCACTCCTCCAAGAAATGTTCGTTCTACCTGCTCAGCAGTCCTTTGATGGGCCCGTGTGGGGTTTAGATTATAGAACCCCAAATACATGACTATAAATTCAATCACCAAAATAACAACAATTTGAGATTAAATAAATCCTTCCCCCTAGCCTTTATGGTGCTTTAGGAGGCAGTACACCTAACATCATGTAATTTCTTCGGGCAATGTAAAAGGAGGACATGCAAGCCTGGAGACTAGGAATCCCTTTTATGATCTACTTCAGTTCAGATTCATGGACTGTTCACACCTCAGCACAGGCTTGCCTTCTCCTTTGCTGCACTCACACCACCACTGCTCCTGGATGTGGGACCGCCTGTTGTGGTGGTACCACAACAGCAACAGTGATGGGCATGAGAAGGAAAAGTTTTCTGAAAAAAATTCTGATTCTGATTTAAAAAGCAGGGACAGACCATGCTCAGGGCCAGTCTATAATTTTTGTTTCATAGGCATTAGAAATCAGATTTTTCTGAATCTGAAAATTCCCCTGAAGTCGCTCTGAAAGTAAAAAGAACTCACAAAGCTGGTGTTGATTAGACCTATGCTGTATCAACAGAGCACCTTATCAAATTAAAGGACATGGCAAAACAGGGCACTGGTCTCAGATAGCAAAGTTGAAAGCCTGCTAGCAGGAATAAATCGCTATAAACCCTACTCTTAATGTAAAAGCCTGAGTAAGGATAGCTGTCACTATATTAAAAGCACAGCCTTGCTGTCTTGTGCTAAGTTATCTCAGTGCACCAGTACACTGGAATTAACAGCTGGAGTGATGGGCTTTCCAAGTTGCCTGGAAATGAAACTGTGTTTTCTCTTCCTCAGGGGAACTGGAATTCAGTTCCCAGCACTGAAGAGTTTCCCCAGGCTGCTAACACTGAATCTATGGATGGATATGGATATGGGTTAATATCAAATTGTCTCATCAGGAGGGACAAGTGATAACTACATTGGAAGGTTGAATTTAATTCTAAGTGATTAGCATTTAATTCTAAACTATTAGCGTTGGCATCAAAACCACATGGTGGTGGAAGTCTTAAAGACAGAGCAAAGGACGACTGCATAAAAATGTCCCCTTCTGAATGCACAGCCATTACCTTCTGAGACGGACAGCTCAGCCAGTTTGTGTGGCAGCTCTGAAGTCCCAGCACCAGCAGGAGAGCCCAGGATATCTGGTAAGGCGTTCCGGCGGCCTGCCCGTCCTGATGCTGCAAAATCTGTGACCACAGGCTCCACATCAGTCATTGCTGACTCCTTTCCTCATAGCAACATCTGCATATGGAACAAAGAGAAGAAGAGAGCAGCTGCAGCCTGATGGATGCTCAACAATACAATAGCCAGGGGCTTTGCCCAATGGTTCTTTTGTTATTAAAAGCCATACATTTAAATACTGAGTGTTTAAGCTTTATTTCTGTCCCTGAAGAAGATGGAAGACTGACTGTGCACTTCCTTAATGTGCCATTTGCACATCAGACTAGCACAATGAACAACTCTGCACCTACAAGAAACCTGTGAATAGGGTCAGCAACCCTATTCTGTCAGCCATCTGTATGTCCTTTTATGACCTGTTCCCTCTTTTTAAGTGGCTTTGCCATACAATCACTTGGAAAAGAACTAAAACTGTTGTCATACAGTCTGTATGATGTAAAGCATGTTCCTCGTATTGTGAGTCTTGTTCAAATTCTTATTTAGAATCTTGTTAGAACAAACTCATTTCACAGAGGAGCAAATGATATAAAATGACCTCTCAAAACACAAACTGAAACTCTTCGTAGAATTTCTTTATCCTTCACATATCAAACCACTTGTTTTCCTCTGCTGCTTGTTAGCCTGGTTTAACCTTCATTTGTGCATGTGACTTTCATCTAATAAGTAACTGAATCCTGGAAATAATGGAACTAACGGTGCTCTGCTCCCTTGATCCCTGTCTCAAAGCCCATTGGACTGAATGGGAAAACTGCTGACCACGATGGGCTTTGGATCAGGCACAGTGATCACATCCCCAGTCAACAGATTAAGTGCGAACACCTAGAGCAGGATACTTGGCTGCAAGTGGCACGCATAGACAGAGTGTGAAAACTGCCATTAGCAGTCACGAAAGGCTATAATACAATCATTTACACAATAATGTGATAATTAACAGAACAATTTATAATAGTTAGGTATCCATTAATCAATTATAAACAATTTTTACTTGCTCTGTATGAATGAAGTTCTGTTCGCAATGTGGGAGCAGGAATGTTGTCTCTTTGTGTGAATACGGTCAGTGCTTTGTGTGGGAAGGGATACAGATGGTACTGCAGACCAAACTGACAGAGGGCTGTCAGCTTTTGGCTGTATTTAGACTACGAACTGGATATGGAAAGTGTCAATCATGTTAGTGTTGTTCATATAAGAAGCAGAGTATCACAGTCCCCCTTTTAAAATTCTGCTAAGCTTGGGAAATATTACTGCTTTCATTTCATGGATAGAAAAAATTATATAAATAGATATCAAGCATAATTTGCTCTGATGTGCAGGAAGGAAAAGGCAGAAATTTGATTGCTGATGCTGACCTCCCGTTTCTACCACACACATTTTCTTTTTCTCCCTCAAAGTGCCTTTTGTCTGTGTCAATCTAAAACCAAGAAAAAATCTTCTTAATCTTTTTTGTACCTCTAAGTACCTTGTAATAGAAGAAATTAATCCTTCTTGGCAAGAAACAAAGGCACAAGTAGGACCGCTGAGTCTGAAAGATGACCTGAACATGCAAATAAACTGCTTGCTTTACCAAGGTCAGTAAGTGAAAGTTCTGACCTGGAGATTTAGCAGGAGGTTCCTGTCCTGCATGAAAACAGGTCAAGTCCAAATGAAACTTTTCCATCAGTGGCAAAATACAGAAACTATACATGGACATTCAAGAATGACACTTTTCAGAAAACACACAAAAATCATGGAGTCATGAAGGCTGGAAGAGACCTTTAAGACGATCCAGTCCGATGGTCAAACATGCATCGACATTCTCAGTTAGATTTAGCATTATACTATCAGAAGGTGAGATCAGGAGTTGGCATGAAATATGAAAATAAGGAGAACAAAGTCATGTTTACATACACAGTCTCATGGCTTTTTGGGGGTGTTCATATTTATTAAACTGTAGGTGTCCTAAATGTTTTTCTTCATATGCTCACCACAGCAAGTAAAGAGATTATAAATTACGCTTCAGAACAGAAAATGCTTGAGGTCTTCTTTTGCTTAGTGAAATCATTAAAATTACTCTCAGTGCCAAAATAACAGCATGCTTGCAGTTCCTGCCCATTTCATTTCCGCCATTAATACAGTGGAGCCAAAAATACTGCTGTGGGTAGACTGCTGTTCACATAAGATCTACAGAATGACATTAACATCAAAACACACTTTCTCAAGCCTGCCTTGTGGACTTTCCCCCGCTCTTTTCTCTCTTGCATGGATGTTTTGGCCCCTAAATGGTTACTTTTTAAATGGAGAAAATTTGGTTTACAATTCATGCCATCTGAAGCTACTCTCTTCTGCAGTACAGTTTGCAGTACATTTTGCACTTTTGCACTTGTTTCAAAGCCCTCCCTTTCCTCTCCAGCACATCTCCTTCTCCTCTGATGTAATCTCCCTGCACTGCATAATACTAGACAACCCAGAAAGATGATGGACACAGTCTAACATGCCTTCATGTAAGTGAATTTTGATTCATGCACTTGATTTAAAAAGTATGCAGAGACAAATCTAGAACATCTGTCAGACAGAAAATCAGCTGATCATTATCCATCCATCTGGTGGCCATAATTCAAATTTAGCTATATAAAAATACACCATCCTTTATATACATAACATTTACCATTACAGGTTTTCACCTTTGATTTTTCTATCTACACTGCACTAGCACAGCATGTGCTCTAAGTATATTTGAAAGATGAGGGACTACTCCAAGTGGCTTAGAACTGACATTACAAAACATAAGTCCATTTATAGGTCTATACAACTCAAAACTTAAACTCACCTCCCAACATATGACAGACATTATTCAAAGTAGCTTGATGCTGTACTTGAGAGAAATGCCATTTTGTTTGTTATTGTTCTAAGGGATTTCTTCAATTTCATTCTGATGCTCTCTTATAATAGAATTTTCTGAGGTCTATATCCAAGTAAGGATATAGAGTTTCTCTGCTCTTCATCTGTTTCTACCTTTAATTTTTTTAACACATTCATTGGGAAATAGCTACCTTTCTGTCATCTCCTCACATCTGTTAAGCACAGTATTATTCATGCCTCCTCACAGAGTAAACAATAATTACAATGTCCACAGCATCTATTTTCTCAAATCCACTCCTCCTCCTCCTGCTGGCAACATCTCCTTCAGCTTCACTGAACCCATTTTGCTCTAGCCTTATCCAAGATAAAGATACTCACATGTTGCCAATGTCTGTGTGCAGTTGCTTCTCTGAGTTTCCAAATTACTGTTGTCGTTTTTCTCTTGTGTCACTGCTCACCAGACTAATGGAGCACAGTTCTAAAAGAATAGTTCCAGATTTCCAAACCACAAGGTTCTGTACTCCCCCAGCTCCCTTTTTGCCATAGCAAAAGCCCAGCCCACCTGAAAGTATAAGGTGACTGGGTGGAAGAGTTGGGCAGGGATGCAGGCTGTCTGCAGAGGGTCAATAGTAGGAAGGCAGGTGCGTGTCCCAGAAAGGCTCACCTACTACAGTTAGAGACTGAAGGCTTTGACTGGCATCCGAGCTAGCACTCCATTACCAGGAGTAACTTTGCAGCTCATTACTGGGCCAAGACAGCGCTAAGGAGGTTTTGGGAGTATTAAGTTAATCATCTCATATATGCCTCTGCAATCCCTGCAGGCTCACCCAGAATGCACAACAGACCACTCAGGTGTGCAAGGGGGAAGGAAATACTCTGCTTGTGAAAACAGACTATAGCCAAAAGCTAAACTCAATTAATGATCTATCAGACATTCAAGTGTCCTCAGACAAAACCATGACAGGTAAACTACCAGTGGGATTTTCTCCAAAAGACAGATAGTTTGTTAATCTTTGAGTCTTCTTTTGCTGGCAGCATAGCCGTGTCTTTGGGGGAAAATGAGTCACAGAATCTGGTGAGAATTTATTTAAATAAATGACAGGAAAAGAACAAATAATTCTCCTGAAACAATTTGTGTTGAGAATCGAGGGAAATAATGCTTCAAGGTGCTCAGTTGTAGCAGGTGACACAGTCCACATTAAATGTCAGTGTTGTCTCTTCCTCACTCTCACCTGTTAGAAAATAGATAAATCACCACCTTAAGTATTTGTGAAAGCTGTTTTTGCTTCTGATCCTTCTACTGTTTAACAGAGACAGAACACCAGATTTGTTCTGCTTGGAAGGACAAACTATTCCTCAATAAATATCAAAAAGTTTCCAGCATTGGCACTGTGGTAACTCAACTCCACGCAGGAGCCTGAAAGACCAAACACATCACTCCATTCTATTCAGGCACTTTTGTCAAAAATAAGATGAATAGTCTCTGCCTGTGCTGTCTGAGAAAGCTACATTTCCCAAACACTGTTTGTTCTGAATGCTTCTTAGTAGAAAGAAACTGGAAAGCATGAAATCCTCTCACAAAGAGATGAAAAATTCAATAACCAAGTAGTACTTTCAGAGCCAGACTGACTGATTCTGTCTTGAGGGTCTCTTACTATAAGATGCATTTCAGCATCTTAATATATTCAGAAAAAACTTCAGTCCTTTAAGTGGCATTTAGTTTGTTTTTATTTACTTGTAATGAGTGTTCTCCAAGCACCTCTACCCCAAAAGCCTGTAGGTTCAAAACTTTCTAAATAAGGAGAACAGAAAACTTATTGAATGAAGTGCTTCCCACTGTGCAACTGAGATGAAAACCACATCTTGCTATGCAGTTGCCACACTTTCACATCCACTTCTGCTGCAGCTGCATCCTCATGTCTTTGTCTCCTCTTACCAAAGGTCTCAGAATAGGAACATCCTCATTATACATGCTCACGTAATCCTTATGCTTTATCCTGAGGCATTTCTGGACCACAAAAAAGGAAGAAAAACCACCTAGGAACATCCGTGCTTTCAAGGAAGACAACCCAGAGATTATGATGATGAGTGACAGTAACCTGGCCACTCGCATAAATTTTGTGAGAAAAAATTCTCTTATGTGTTTTTTTCACATCAGGAACATTTGTTACACACTGGCAACTTTACTGCTGGGAAGCACATAGAAAGATAAGCAAGTGTCCTTTACCAATACATCTTTACTGTATGTATATCCAAACACAGGCATCTTGATTTTGTTAGGGGCTTAGGACAAGAGACCACACATTTCTTAGCATGCAGAAGCAATATAGCTAACTATATGAATGTTAGAAGAGATCCACTAAGGAAAACAATTACATTTGTTACCTTTCAGGTTTATTAATATATGACTAAACTTGAAACAAGAGTAGTTTTTTATTATTTCATATTAGAAAGATGATTTGGGTTTCCTGTACCAACAGAGTTGGCCTTTCTCAGAATGGACAGATATTTTACACAAATGTCTTGTGTGTTACTTCTGCTCTGGGTACATGACCTGCTGTACACTCTTGCACCGGAAGCAACATCCTTATCAAGAGTGTGCAAAAATGGCTTCCACACATGATCATCGTAGTACCAAAATGGTCAGACTGGGATATCATGATTTTACCATTCCTCCACTTCCTGCCTTGGTGCTCTCAGAAACACTGACTGAATAACCAAGATCTTGATCCTGTTGTCCAGAAGTCCATCATTCTAGGGCACAGAATCTGAAAACCTTGGCCAAAGCTGTAGGACTTTTTTCTTCCTCAGAATGGAACTTTGAAACTTTCAGCTGAATTTTCTGATCACTTCCATAAAGCCAGTATTATACTCATGGGAAAGACAAGAGGGGAAAAAATGCCACATAACATTAATCCTGCTGCCTTTAAGCTTCTGGAGAATGCGCAGATACCAAGGGTGCAGTTCACCCACTAGAAACCCAGAGAGAGTAGAAAGCTTGACTGTGAGCTCTGTCTGACCCCTGAGTATGCACAGTGCTCTGATGCACAGGAGAACACATTACAGAACTAATAGCAGCTCTCAGCAATGGCACAATTTTCTCTTTGTGAAAGAAAATAAGGGAGGGAGGAGAAGGGGTCATGATACTGACAACTGAATCAGAAGTTATCTGCAGCGAGTAATAAATGAAGTGACATTAGCTGAAGGCAGTCAATACCAGGCAACCAAGCATGCCACTTTCCGAATGTCTGTGAGTGACCAAGAGCAATGACAGACATAAATGTTAGTTGACTTAATGGGAAACACAATTCAATTCTAACTCATCAGCTATGCTGGACAGAAATCAAACACATCCCCTACTATGGAATAAGAAATGAAGCTCAGTGGTAACAAATGAACTGACCAGCCTAATTCTTACTCTTACATTTTGGCCATTCATCCCCACAGAGTTTTCATTTCCTGTTGCAAATGCACATGCCACTTTCTGAGTTCAGCCACACAGTTCCAACCTTCTAAATCCTTTCTTAGAATCTGCATCTGGCCTGAAATCCAAGAGAATTTTACCACTTTCAGGAATACACATGAGGAGTAATTTCAGAATTAGAAATAATTTTTAAGGTTAACCTTGCCTTGCAGAGCCCCTGCAACTACAACATTGCAGTTCAATTGTATTTATCATGTTTTGCCCTGTCAAAGGTACACAAGGAAATGAGTATCCCCCAACCTCTCCAATCTCCTTTCTCCTCAGCCTTTCAACTGGGAATTCCTTAGGGAAGCATCAAAGAAGTTTTTCCCTCTGCTTTGGTATCTGCTGCCCCCACATCCCACAAACACTTCCTGCAACACAGACAAGTCATCTACGTAAGCCAGCATATGTACATCAATCTGTATTCTTCATGAGAAGCAGCAAGGGATTTGGTTCTTTACTTGCCATCTCTGTGGAAGAAAACTATTGTGACAAAACCAGTGGGAAAAGCTGAGGCAAGCAAGGAGCTTGAGGCGTACTGGAGTCCACTTACACAATGCACTCCAGTGAAGGAATCAGCACTGTGAAATGTAAAATGCTTTTGTGAGAAGATGACTTTACAATTTAGCAGATATATGAGAATGGAACAATCCCATGCACTGCACATAACCAACATGGCTGTGTACCCAAAGTGTCTCACTGGGGAAGGCCCAAATCGCCTTGAGATTTGCTGACATCAATGAGGAATGTTTCCATCTGGTTTGGAGTAAATATGAGTGTACCTGTATATACAGCATGTTCCCAGGAAGGGAAGTCCTTGTTGAAGTGCTTACAGAAAAGGAGTTGCAGAGCAAGAGGAGTCGCCTGGTAGCAACACGTGGGCACAAAGCGTTGAAAGCTGGGAGCACAAGGCTGACAGAGAAGTAATAACCATGGGGAGCTGTATCTGTGCTTGTATGTAGAGAAGAGAGATTATGTGAGGGTCTGTGTGAGACAAAGAAATTATGCTGGAAGCTAAAGAGACACAGGAAGAAAGGAGAGCTGTGGAACCTTACTGAGGAAGAGGAATGAAATCAGTAGTGAGGAGTTTCTTTGAAAAGCAAGCAAGATGGAGACAGGGAGGAAGAGGCTTGTTCAGTTCTGGGGAGCACTGCAGGAGACCAGCTCTGGTGAACGATGAGCAGAGAGATGGGCACAATGGAGGCCCTATGGCTTAGCAGCAAACTAGCTAGGTAACAGTAAAACAGGTTTGTTTTTTTTAACTTAGAAGAATATGTGTGTAATTATCACGATAGCCCAGAAGAAGAAAACGTGGAGAGTATGCACAAGAAATACAAGGGCAGTTTACTACACCAAGGATCTTTCTTTGCAGTTTTTTTTTGAGGGGGATAAGTTGTTTTGTTAATATGACACGCTACAACACCTTGGCCACCCCATCTGTAGTATTTGTGACAACCTTTACAGACTGATATTGTTTGGAGCCCTCAAAAGAACAAGCAGCTCCAATGAGAGCTTCTGCACAGAAGTGCATTTTCTTTGCTCTGCAGACAACATTCTTCCAGGGAGAAAAGTCCCCATTTATTTCATATTAAGACCTCCAGAGTGTCCCCTGGAGGTAGAAATGGGTTTGGTGAAAGGATTATCTCTCCATCATGAAACTTGTGAAGGATGGAAGCCTGTGCTTCTTTCCATTCAGCCGTTAGGTGGTAACAATCTGGCAGCAAGCAGGAATTGCAGTGTGAATAGCTGCAGGCAACTTGCCAAGTTCCTAAGCCTTCAAAGCATGGGACTGGGACCATTTCCATTAAAAAGCAAGGAAAAGCTCTTAGAAGGACTTTATTGTTTTAGCTATACAAATAAAATCTGACTTTTGATTTTGTCTTTGTCATGGCCAGTTAACATTCCATAATTATATACAAAGCCAGATTAATTGTATTTTATTTGTATGATTCTTCCTTCTTCAAACCTATAAGCTGTATTTTGTTGGACTGGATCAGACCAGGAGACCATCCCATCCTCTTCATGGACTTCTTCCCTGGTCATCTCAGTTTCACCTGACTGATGTGGAAATACTTGGGTTTAACCAGTTTTATGGTCAAACCCCCTAGCATTTCTTCACCTGAGCATAGGAGAGGGTACTCTCTGTTTTACGGTTATATAGTTTATGTCTGATGAACACTATGGAAAAGCTAAAGTCCAACCAAATCCAAGCACTATCCTCTCTGAGTAAAACTTTCCTATTTAAGTTTTTCATTTCTGCTTTCTGCAAGCACACACAAGGAGGAGTCACGATTTCCAGAACAGGAATTACTCATAGCAGTTTGTTCTAATACAAAAAAAAAAAAAAACAATACAAACCGAACCAACAAAAAATGAAGTGAAACTTAATATTAAATTCCTACTCACAGAGGACTGGAAACAGCATTTAAAACAAAGTCAGCTTAAATCTCCTTTTTATTGAGCAGTTAAAATACTAACATATTAATAAAAACTTATTTTATTTTCTTTACCATGGAAAGCTGCGAGAAAGCCTGGTTGTCTTTGTCATGAGCGAGTCTGTAAATCTAACACTCCAAGTTTTTATTATTCTGCTTGCTTCCTTAAGGACCAGCCTGACAGGTGAAGCAGTTGACAACTTCAGCTATTTCAGTAATGCTTATTGTTGATGGGAGCATTTCTACCACCCTCTTAAGCAAATATCAGTCTGAGAGCCACTCAGACATCTTGCAGACATCACCCCAACAATTCTCTCAAACACGGCTCTTGGGGTCTCAGCACTCTTTGCTTTTGCCATGAAGCTCTGCATAACTATTTGCCCCATAATTATCCATGTATTTCTCACTTCAGTCTCATACTCCACAAATGATCTGGGCTTCCTTAACTATTTTTCTGGCTCTTTCAAGAATACTCCTGGAAATCCAATCCAAAATACTTCATTTGGCATTCTTCACTGAATAGGATGGTGAAAAGAAAATCATATTTACTCATTTCAATAAATGTTTCATTAGTTAAAAAAATATTATTTTATTAACTCAGTTCAAGGGTAGTAAAAGGTCTTTGATTTTGCTAATATAAGTGAACGATTGCAGGATAATTCTATATAGCTATCTCTGCTGGCCTACCCAAAGGTCTTTCCAATTACATTTTTCTAACTAATAAAAGATAATTTCCTTCCCTAAAAACTTTGTCTTGACCATGTCCTTAGACCACCACAGGTGCTGGAAAATTCTGCAAAATCATTCTGGTTCGGTTTGCCCTCAGGGGAAGATGAACCAACAGAGGAGAGAACACTGTGCTTTTCAGACTAATCTGGTGGCTTTTAAAGTGAGCCCAGGCCGGAAACAGACATTTGGCAAGAGAAGTCTAATACAAGGAAAATGGAGCCAACCTCCAACTGCAAGTCAACCTGGTGCCCTGAAACAGCCTTTAATGAGTTACTTAAGTTTCCTACTGCTCTCCTTGACATGTCAGTGACACTAACATTCACAAAGCTCTAAAATCAATAGGACGTATGGATTTTCAAGAAGTTATATGACTTTGCTGCACTGTCTTCAACAATTGCATTTTAAATGGGGCCCCTCAGTTCCTTGCTCGGTATGTTCCGTTTATACTTTATTTATGCTTTAGCATATTTTTTTTGCCTCAGACATAGCATTTCTTCAATATTCAGTGAATAATTTCTCATTTTCATTTCATTTCATTCTCCAGCATACATCGTGCTTACTCTAATACAAGTTCACTGAGGTCATATCCTCTACAGTTTACCTGCTCAATCTTGGCAGTAGTCCTATTTACTGATTTTAATGAAATTACAGGTAGGAAATTTTTCCCCCTCTCATGGTGACTCACCAAGAAAATAGACTGAGATTTGAGAAATCCGTCTTCTTTTAGGCTTAGAATTTCGGTTAAACAATGACTTTGATTCACAAGACTTTCTCAATTATATTTACAATAGACTTTAAATTGCAAGTAAAAAAATAAATTCAATCAATTACAATTCACTGAGACATATCCTGATAGTACAGGTTTACAATTTGACCCTGCAGTTCTCCCTGTACTTCATCTAATTGCAAGGCTTGTGTTGCTTCCACTGAAATTTGATAATACAGCCAGGAGACAGTGCTAGGAATGAGCACTTCGATATTCAAGAGCAGGTCACTGAGTCAGATTTGTCCCACTCAGATTTGGTGATAAGAGTTATCTCCAGGGGAGAGGACACCAGTCCCTGATTACTTGTGTACCAGAAAATTTGTGACTGCACCATGGTGAGAAACTGCGGCATATTTACACCCACAGGCCGAAAGGATCAGAATAACGAAATCCTCAGATTTAATTGTCTGACAGAATGCTCTGAGACTGAGGGAAAAGCTTTTTCCACAGAATAAGGAATATAGGGGCAAAAGTACTTGAGAGCATCTTGTTCTTAAGTTTTCTGGGAATGAGCCAGCTAAGCACTGCTCCACTGAGTATCACTGATGGAAGAAATTAAATAAATCAAAAATTCACAATCCTGCTATCTCTTGAGGAGTAATGATGGAAACAAATAGGCTGTATGTTAATCCATAATACGCATCAAGAAATTTTTCCTTAGAACTTATTTTGGATTAATTTTACACTTTAGGTGAAGGGTGTATCTGCAGTACTATACTTGCTTCTCCCTTCCTACTTTTAGATGACTCTATTTGTTTCCTCCGCATCTCTGCAGAAAGGATACCACTGATCACAGCAATTTATAAACCTCCCTGAATTTCATGTTGTTTCAGAGTGTCTCTTTTTCCTGGGAGAATAGGTCTAGTAGGTAAAATTCATGGTAGTTACAAGCCTAAACAAGTCAGTAGAATTACACATGGGATTAATTTGCTTTAATTTCTTTAGCTTTTCAATATACTTGTATTTTATGAAAGTATGAATCATCTCTACTACCCTCTAATGACCTTAGCCTGGGACACTATCTTAGGGCTTCACAGTTATAGACTAGTTTCATAAAAAAGAGGACATATTGCAATCAAAATTGTAGTAAAAATAGACTAAGAAAATTATTTTATGGTCTCAGTGAGTTTACTTGGCAATTAAGAAAAATTACTGTCTCTCAAAAAATCTGAGATCTAAAAGCAAATGCCTACCTCCAGTTATGACAGCCTGTCTGTTTTTCAAGAACAGAAACAAAACAGACCTTTCCAAGGCATATATGAGGCGGGCAGATAGGTAATTTCCACACAGTTGAATTAATGGATTTTAAATTAATTCAATTAAAATTAATTAAGGCAGATGACTTTCAAAGAACCCTTTCCATTTTGATAAATAATCCTTCAGTAAACATGCCCTGCTATTGAAACACCTGGATTAAGTGCTTCAAATAGGGACCAAAAAAAGATCTATTTATATCCCAAATGATAAGGAGGCTGTGAAAATCACCAGTACACATAGGATGATTTTAAAAATGACAGTAGAAGGCTAAAGCATGCTTTTTATAAATTACTTGAATGAAACACTCAGACTTTCAGTACTGAAATGGGGCCTAGAATAAAAACTTTTTAGCAGGTCCTGTTGTGACAGGACAAGAGAGCCTTGCATGAATCTGTGTGGAAAACTGCAGATAGTGATTCTCTGTCAGGGGACTCTTTCTGCAGATGACCTCTTGTTCTTGAAGAGTTACCAAAGATTACAGGCATGATAAGAAACATTTTTCTCTGGTCTTCTCTGCTAGATTTTTATGTCTCACTTTAAAATGAGCAGTTGAAAGGTTTGTTTTATTTATAACTTGTGTTTTTCTTTAAAAAAGTGCAGAAATAATTCTGCATTTTCTTGATTGCAGATGAACAGGTACAACCTTTCACTGAACAGACCATGTCTTATTAGTCATGGTCTAGTTATTATTACCATGTCAGTAATTAGTCTTATTACCATGGGTCACATTCTGTTCCTTACATCATCAACCAAACCACTACAGATTTGTTCAATGAAATAGAGATTTAGGAGAGCACTGACAGAAGATAAATCCTTGCAGATACCCCTCCACAAAATACTTGCTTATGTGTGCTGATAGCGGGAAAAAATTAAGAGCAAGATTTGTTTCTGCCTGAGAAGTTTCAGCGCTCCTCCCTCAAGTGTAGAGTCGCTCACATTAGTGATGACTGTGTGAAGGCCAAGGACCACCAAAACCAGCTATTCTTGCTCAATTCAGAGCTGTTTGTGTCCAGTACTGCATCTCAGACTCCTCATGATCACAAACAGCTCTGGAAACCTGGCTCTGATATGGATGTCTCTGCAGGACTGACCTGATAGTCTGCATTTTAGGGGCCACATAAATGGTTTCACCCAATGAACTTCTTTTCCCCTCTGAAGGAGGAAAAGATGCACCCACAGAGAAATTGAATTAATTTCTGTACTTCTCAGCAGGGAACTCCCTAAAATGCTGATAGTTGCAGCCAAAGAACATAATTTTAACATATAATATAGAGGGGTTTTTTGGCTTTTAATCTAACCACATTTATTATACCAAACAACAAGCTAGCTCTAGTGTTTCAAAGGAGAGCCTAGAAAGACAAATATGACTCCCACAGTGTGTAAAACCCAGCAGCAGGAGGACACTGACAAGGCTATGAACATTTAAATAAAGAGGAACTTCTCTGTTTGCTTGGTCTGTTCAAGGCAGTAAGGAGACAAACATAGCTCATTAACTAAAGTTCTTTAGGAATGGCAGATGCTTATGAAACCCTGTTAAAATCTTTTAGAAACATGTTGAAAGAGGTACAGAACACAATACAGCAAACAAGAGCATAAAATAAAGCTACTTACGGGACAGCAAAAAGAGGCTGATGCATACCAGCGACACCCAGAAACAACTGGAAAGTGATCTCAACGTCTGGCTTTTCAGCTGACTACAGCAAAACACCACAGGAAAGCTGGACTGTTGCCAAGAAGGAAGATAAACTTGCATACATTTAATATAAATGAACAGATTACAAATTCACATACAGGAGCATATGCCTTACAGGTAGGCTTCTAGACTACAGCCTTTTCATTCAGGTACAGCCTTTTCATTCACTTCTGGTACAAAAATAAATCCGTAACAACAGTGCCATTGAAGGAATTCTCCATCCTCTCATAACTGAAGGCAAATCTCTCTGCACCAGCAGTGCTGTTATGTTCACCTCAAAGGTGGCAACAGCTGCCTGGACACCATGTAAGCAACAAGCTGTGGCTGTTCCATGGCATTCTGCTATCCAAACAGACAACATGGAACTGTGGCATAAAAACTGCTTTCACACTCTTCTAAGATAAATAGTACTTTACCAACGCATTTTCAGCAAATGTCTACAACAGAGTTTATATTTCGGCATCTAAACACAGAGAGTTTCACAGCAGACAAGAAAGCTACATGGAAATAACAACACTGCCTAATTTTGTATTAGATGTCAGTTGATTTGCATGAAGAACCAACCAGCCTGGAAGAAGAGGGTCATTTAGTATGGCTTCTTGGCAATCTGCCCAATTCTGCCCCCAAAATGCTAAATACCTTAACGTTCATAGTTCAGGTATGCCTTCAGCCCCACAGCATGGCTTCAAGAGGGGCCAGCATGAGCTACAGAAGAAAGCCACTGCTCAAGCTGTGCCAGCAGCTCCAGCCTCCACTGTCTCCACAAAAATAACCTGCCGTCACATAACTACCAGAGAAGCAAATTGCCACTGGAAAAGCCTCCCTGCTTGTAAAAATCAGAAAGGCTGCAGCAATTTGAAGCCACACACATCTTTCGTGCCGCACACGTCAGCAGGGCAAAAAAAGGAAAGGAACAATCAAGAAAAATTAACTTCTTGGTTGAGGAAATGATTCAATGTTCTGTACCAAATCAAGGTTGCCTCTATCTGAAATTTTTCAAGGGTCAGTCATCCACAAGTGGGGGGCTGGGGGGGGAGGTGGGGATTTATTTACCACTGAAAAGGTTTCTTCCAACAGAGAGCATCCAAGTTGAATAAAAATCATCTGCTGTAAATCTAAAACAATCCCATGGGAGTTATGTTTCTCTAGATGTGCACTGGGGCAACTGAGATTGGGGTCTTACCACAAACTGTTCACATCAGCTAATTACTTATTTACTAGAGTGAAAAAGGGGTATTTCAGTGGATGTCAGTGGACACATAAAGTTAGGTAGCAGAAACAGAAAATAATTTGCCTACGTACATATTCCTTTTCTGTACAGTGTCATTTCTATTTCAAATATTTAACCTAGAAGGAAAAGAAAGTTTAAAAAAGGAAACAATTTGTTTAAATGTTTATATTAGTTTAGCCTTCAAACAACTTGTGTATTAATTTGGTACAATATGAAAGCACACGAAAGTCTATACCAATCTATTCAACAGTTCAGCTCTTGGCAAGTATAACCTTTTCTTCCCCATATTCTCTCTTGGATGAACATTCTTTTCACTGCATTTTCTTGTTGAGAAATAACAAAATCACTTCATGAAACACAGTACAAACTTTGGGAAGGGCTCAGAGAACTCCTGCCTGTTTCACAGGTACTAGCCATAAAAATGCTGCTCCAGAAAGTTATTAGAATATTAAGAAAGGCCGGCATTTTGAAGTAGATATGGGTTCATCACAGAGAGGTTACTGGATTTCAAAATACTTCAAAATAAATTGTACCACTTTTCAGCTTCCACCTCAACATTTCTGCTACAGTAGCTAATACAATAAAGACAGCATAAATTTACAGGAAAACCACAATCTTGCCTGAAGCTTTTAGCACTCTGTAAAATTAGTTTTCTTCTTCTGCATGTCGGTTATGCCTGTTCTATTGGTTTTGCTCAATTAACACCATCCAGAAGAAAATTCAGCGATGCACCTGTCCTTGGCCACTGGTCACAAAATATGCTTCATTTATTTTAGTATAGTTGGCAAGGCAAAGCAAGAATAGGTTTCTAATTAAGAACCAGGATCTGAAGAGAGTAATGTGAACACAGAGACAGAAAATGTTATCAGTTACAGAAAGGAGGTGTGTGGTTGGTACCGTACTGATGCTCACAGACAGCCCAGCTGGGGTAATGCAATGGCAACAGCACCATTAGCCCTTTTCCCAAGCTGTTGTCTTCCCTTCTATTCCCCGTCTCTTCAGTAAATCATGCCTTGTATCAGCAGGGAAGCATCAAATTGTCAATGTTATCTCAAGTTAAAATGCTGTCTTCTTCCAAATCTGTTGCTCACCTGAAGACCAAAGCCCATGCTTTTACTACATTACTGGACAAATTGTTGGTACAGTCAGTGCTTTGAACCGCATCCTAAAAGCCCAGAATGCTTTCTTTGCACACATGCCCTTTCAAACCTGACATTTTGTGTATTGATTTTAGCTGCTTTATAGGTACCTAAGTGCTGAGGAGAGGAAGAAAACAACATGAACGTACAAAAGGTCTGTTGATGGGTTCTCTCTATTCTATTTTGAAGAACAAAAGCATATATATTACACATCTTTGCAGCTCTTTAGGGTTTCTACCAGCTAAAGGATAAATTTTTCTGATGAGTTACTGCAGCTTCCAAAACTGTGACTTAGAAATCAAACTTTCACACTTAGGAGTTTGGTAAGTGCCTTGGTGCCAGATAAACTAATGATCTAAGAGCTTCCAAATATGGAGCAGGATGCCTTAAGGAAGTTTGTCCTTTACATATGCAAGGACAGGTTATTTGTTGTAAACTTGGATAAAAAATTTTGTTGGTCTAGCAGCAATGAGAGTCTCCTAAATAACATACTTCGGTTGTGTAAAGTCCACCCTGGCATGTCATCATTTATTAAACCACTTTTGCATGTCAAGAAATTTATTTCTCAGATAATACTTCTGAGGCTCTTACTTGTTGACTTTTTCTTCTTTACAAAAAGAAGTGCTATATATTAATTTGTTAACATATGAATGAAGTATTCTGAACTTGAATTTGAGAAGATCAGTTAAGTCTTTTTATAGACCAACCAAGCTGTCTTGTATGAAACTTTATAAAATTGGATTGATGTCCAGAATGTTCTTAGGTCTATGAGACATATATAAAAGCATTTCAGGTTATTTGTAACATGCATTTATTTTGTATTATTAAGTATGGACATCCCTACACAGATGTCTGAGGAGATATGTCATCCACTTTCTTTTCTCTCTGAACGCTCTTGCCATAGCCATTAAAGTGAGATAACTAGGGATGAAAAGAAGTTCTCAGAATTTCATTGGATATGAAACTGGTCTCATCCTACAACTGATAAACCCACACTTTTCTCCAAAGTCAATAAAGGTGGAGTTGAGCCCAGTGCAAGTAGCCATTTGCAAAGCAAAGCTTTTTGTGGACTGTCGTGATGAAGGCCCACTACTGTCCCTGGAACTCATCTTGCCTCTTTTCTTGTTTCACATACCACAATTCTGCACAGCATCTGGGAGTGGATTTTCTTTATTCTTCAGCCAAGAACATGTCTATGTATGACAGTGCCATGACACCTTTGCTTGAAGTAGCAGATCTGCAGCAAAGTACAGAGAAGCCAACCTGGAGAACTAGATGGCAAAATTTCTTCTCCCAAGTTAGATACTTCAGAAAATTACTTCAACCTACAAGTTTCACATATGAAAGAAGAGCCACCTGGAACTAACCAACAGGTAACACCTGGGAGAAGGGTCTGCCTAGGGATCCCACCCATCACAGACTTTGCCCTGCTCTTGGTTGCCAGGCAGCACTTGCATGTACTCACTGCTCACTTCAGCTGATAAAGAAATCATCACCTGCACAATGACTCCTTCAAATCGCCAGGCATGGTTCATTCTTCCTTTTGAAAACATGCCCAGAGGAATATCTTGTGGTTTGAAGAAAAACTGCCTAGAGCTGCTGTCTCCTAGGTGAGTACTTTGATCCCCAGGGAAGAAATTACGTTGAGCAATAGCACTTTCCACTGTGCAGAAGTATTGTAACTGAAATGCTGCTCTTTTGATGTCAACTCAAGCTTTACCCTAGTCTTTATGCTTTAACCTCTAAGGCAATGCTTTCACTGAGGGGAAAAAAACTGTGTCACAAAAGTTGGGGGTCAGGACTGGCATTTGTCAGGCCACCACGTGAAATACAAAGGAAAAATATTATTCTCGTAACCTAAAGGAACCTGCTCCTGTAATTTATGCAGTGACTATTTCTTATACTAGAAGAGGCCTTGGAACCAGACCAACATTCATAACTTCCACATTTCCAGCTGAGTACTGTAATGACTGTGCTTGTTTTCTCCCCACAAGCCACAAATTCTTACCTGCCCTTTTCTACAATTAGCTTCCACCTGAAAACTAGAAGCTAAAAACTGTTGGAAGCACAGAGCTTTTAGAAAGGGTTAAACCAAGCATGAGCAAAACCCAAACAAAATCAAACCAAAACACTATGTTTATTCAAGTGAAACTTGACACTAATAATGTTGACTATGCTGCAAGGAACTGCGGAGTGTTTCTCTGAAAGAATATTTTCCTTGTATTGCCAAGATTACATTACCAAAATACTGATAAAGAAAGCACTAAAAAAGACCACAACAAGACACTGTTCTCTTGGAGACAAGAGTGGCAAAACATCTTAGAACATTTACAAGCCTCTTGCAACTGGAAGTGAATGAGATCAATCACAACACAGACCTGTTGGTCTGATGACAGGGCAGTTGTAATTGCCTCTCTTTTTACACCCTATGTTGATTTGCCACAGATACTAGTTTTATTTTTCTGATCTCCCTGGGGGAATGGTTATTAGAATTTATCCCTGCCAGTGAGGAGTTACCACACCTGTAAAGGAAGTTACAGCATTAAAAGAAAGTTGAAGGGTCAGTTTTCAATTGTTTATATTATTCCCATGTACCAAACTCAAACAGTGATTATTTACACTGGAAAGAGTCATTCCACAGTTTTAATGCAACTATACTCAGGAAAAAACCCCTGTGTCTCTTGCCAGCCTTTGGTGAAGTTTAAGTGCATGACATATATTAGTTTGTGAAGAATACTGGAGTTAGAATTCTGAAAATACTAAAGGAGGTCAGTGTAAGCTGTTAGACACACACAGTTCTAAAGAGACCACTAACATGTCCAAAACAAGCAGAGGTTATTTATGTAATTATTTTGGGCCCTCTGGGCACCAATTTTTGTGATTATTGTGTGTCTCCCACTGTCGCCTCAGTCCCCAAACACCGACAAGCTGCACCAAGTTCAAGAGCTGGATCATCACATAGTGAGGCCTGAACTGATGCCAGCAACGTACTTCATCATACATCACAAAATGTCCCTTGTTTTGTTGCCCTCACCAAATAGAAAGCTGATTTACCCAGGTTCTGAAAAACTTTGCTCACATGGCTTTTTTGGAGAGAAGTTCTCAGGCACATCCCAACTTAATAACTGAATTCAAAGTTAGTGAATTCTGCAACTTCTAAGAAAACAGAGATGACAAATTCTCAAGGTGGCATAACTGGATGAAGTGACTTTTGATAGGCAAACTTATCATTCTACCTCTGTGTCAACCCAAGGCCCTGTGTTTTCGGGGATAGACTCTCCTTATTGTAAGCCAATCTAGCAAGTTTCCTCTTCAAAGTAACATTTTTAGGGAAAAAAATGTAATACCAAACATTCAACAGTGGCCCAAAAAAAGAAGTGCTCTTGTTACGTATTTTAACACAATTTTAGAAACTTTACATGTCATTAATCCACATTAGAAATATGACCTTAGAGTCCCTTCAATTTTAGGAAAGAAGATAAATTCTGGAATTTTCCTAACATTATTTCAGATTTATTATTAAGTCATTATTTCAGACTACTTCTAGGCACACTTAAGATGATGTCTTTGTATCTGCCCATTCTCTATGAATTCTGACTCTGCTGCTGAAGAAAAGCATGAGCTTTCTGAACTTTTCTCAAAGTCAGCTGAGGAGGAGAAGGGTACAAGTAATGTAATTAGGAAGAGTACAAAGTAGTTCAGCTTTATTTTGTTTAGTCTTCTAGAAAAGAGTTCTGCATATAAAAATGAATTAGGGTCACTGCTTCTGGGACAACTGAAAAAAACCCTATTTAAATCAAAGTGAGGAATCCTGCTTGACTTTGCTGAATACTTTCTGAACAGATGGGGTGCATGAGACATGAAGAAAGGTCTGAGAGGAAGCAGACTCTGGTGGCTTCTCAGAGGCCACAATCCACTGATGCTTGCTTCAGAATATCAACAATGATAAATTCAGGAATAGACTAAAATGTCTGTATCCTGAAAAAAAAAAAAAAGAACCATCAACTCTTTCATGGTGAAAACAAGTTAACAAAACAAAGTTCTTCTGTTCAGATGGGAGTAAATGGATGAGGCAGTCAGGTAGAAATCAGTAACTTAAACTTCAGCATTGGTCATAACCATCTTCAAGCAGATTTACAAGGCCATAGGGACAGACTAGCATAGGTTTGAACTCTGGTACAGAATTAGTCAAGATGTTGACTGGGTGTGAAACATGTTTTACACTTTTCTCAGGCAAGAAGTCACTCAGTCTCTTGCCAGTGACACCTGGTTTTTCTGTATGTGGTTTATTTTTTTTTCCATCTGTCTTTTTGCCTAAATGAACATGTATCCACTGTCTTTGGCTCATTTCCTGCTCTTGCTCCCAGAAATTGCTCCACTTTATTTTGGATCCTGAATACAAGTTCTTTGAACTTGCTTGAGGCTGGAACACTAGACAGTATTATTTCTTCCTTTGCTGAAGCAGAAAAAACCCTTCATTTTTGCGACACTAAAATACCTCAGCTAAGTGTTTGTTGGAATTCTGTTCTGCCTTCCTGTTAATTACTGCTATGGCTTCTTGCCAGACACCATTTCAAAAAGTCAAATACCAGCTTCCAGATGAGCAGCAATGTGAAAGACAACAAAGAATCATTCTAAATAAAATATATGGCAGCATGAAAGGAAAGCAAGCGTTTTCTTGCTGGGACAGCTGCCTAAAAGTCCTGGCTAAGCAACTCTCTTACGAAGACAAGGCAAGGTTTTGTCAAAATGGGAATTCGTCCACATCCCAAAACCAGCACACTTTTCATCATGTCACCAAGGTTCACTTGGTGGAGAACAGCAGTGTTACCCTGCATTGCTTGTAGGTCTCTGAGAGCGGGACACGAGGAGGTGACTGGGACAGAGCCAGAAGTAGAGGACAAATCAAGGCTGAAAACTCAGTGTTATAAAATCATAGAATAATTCAGGTTGGAAATGACCTCAGGAGGTCATCTACTCCAGCCTCCTACTCAAAGCAGAGTCAATAACTAATTCAGATCACACTTCTCAGGGATTTGTCCTTTCAGCTATTGAATATTTTCAAGGATAGAGACCCCACAACCTCTCTGTGCCAGAGTTTCACTGCCTTCATGAAGAAAAGGTTCTTCCTTATCTCAGGTCTGAATCTGTTCTGTTCTAGTTCATAACCACAGTCTCTCATAATCATAGTCTCTTGCTCTCCTGCTGTGCAACTCTGTAAAGAGCCTGGCTCCACCTTCTCAGCAACATATGGGAAGGCTGGTCACAGGTGACCCCAAGTGTTCTCCAAGCTGAACAAGTCCCAGTCCCTCATTGTCTCCTCAAATGTTCCTTCCTGACCAACTCCTGCTCCAGTTTATCAACATCCTTTTGGTAAGGCAGAAGCAAAGACAATCTTCCATACATGGTCTAATGAGTGCTGTCCTTGATGTTGTTACGCCTTCAAGTTTAGTTTGCTGTGGGCAATGCACAGAGCAGGGTAAGATGGTCACAGTTACCAAGAGTTTTCAGATTGAGCTGCTGACCCCAACAGGTGTGCAAAAGATGGGGAACTATCCACTGATACAGCAGGAATCTGTATTCTACGAGTCTCCGTGTTTTGGATACTGGGCATGGTGACAGATTTCCAGTTGGCTGTGAGACATATAGAACAGAGCATGTGGTACTCCAAATCAGGCATCAGAAATCAGCTTTTTTATTCTGAATAGGGCTGGCACCAAGTCCGGTTTCCAGATGGTTTTCTGTTGCATGTTTCTGTTGCTTAGAGGAACACAGAAAAAGCAGAAGGGGAAACCCTTCCCCACAAAAAAAGGAAGGAATCAGGGAAACAGAAGTAAAAATGCACAGAATGAGTCAATAATTAGTAAGTTACGTCACTTTCCGTGTCACTTTTCTCCAGTAAGGAACCAACCATGGAAGCTTTTACTTTTATGCCAAACAATTCAGTGTTTGATTCTGCTGTCTGTAGTAGCTTTGGCTGGCATTTTCCAGTATTATTTATACAGTTAGATGTATAAATAAGCAAAGCAACTCATTAAAATGCTTGTTTTTTATTTAAAAATGTGGTGTTTGAAAGGACAGATGCTCTTGTTTACCATCTCAGATTTCAGTCAGTCTTCATATCAGTGTTTATGCTCTATGCTATACAAAGTCTGACTTCTTTTGTTCTTTATTAGCTTTTGATATTTAATTTTTCAAACTGCTTGATGACTGCATTAGGGTCTGGTTTAGTTGCTTCTATATTTGGAAATTTTCCTTACAGCTCATTGATTGCACATTCATTTATTAATCTAATTAAAAGCCATTGGGAAATTTCAGTTTAAGAATTTGAACCCTGGAGTAGCCGTGGCTTCTAAAAGATGCTCAGCACAGCTGCAGGGCACATACTTAATACAGTGGGGACATGACAAAGTTGACCTAAAGGACTGCTAACTACTCTCACCTTCAATTATCTGTAGGTGTTCCATTTATTTGTTGTATTAGAGCCCACTTATTACCTAGCAAAAGACAACTCAAATACAATGGAGGATAATGTCAAATCAATAAACTGAAGCACACTATACAATCAAATGTCATTTTAAATCCCAGTTGTAGCACTACACACCATTGTACTGCATAGCTCCAGTACATAGGAGCACTCGACTGCATGTCCAGTTTTCATAGCTGCATCCTTAAAAACAAATTCTTAAGCACTCTGTACAACTGGGGCCATAAATACTTATTTCATCTTATTTTTTAATTTCATCTTTCAAAATAGCAGTTGGAGGCTTAAGACTGATTACCAGGACACAGAACATCCAAATGTTCAATTTCTTTTCTTAAGTCTGAAGAGTACAGAGCATTGCTGATATCTACAATTCTCTGCCTCTACTGAGGAGAGGTAAAGCTATGTAGCAGCTTAAAGAATCAAGCCCTATTAAAATTACAGAAATGTGAAAGATTTCATCAGAAAGGTTTATTTCATTGGGGAAATTTTCTTTTCTAACAGTAAGACCTTTCCCTGCCATCTGATCTCCTGTAACAGACTGGATTGTTCTTGTAGGGCTATTTTGCTGCTGTGGTCTTGAACCCAGGCGCTCTGAGGAAACCAATAGAGCAAAGATACAGCAGGTTACCAAAAACAGGGTTTCCATGATACCATCCTACCTAGGGGCATCCGTAGTAGGCTGAGGCTGGGGCTTTTGGCTGCTGCTGAGAAGCAGTAGCTGGGATATAGAGAAATTGGGCAGGATGCACAATAGCCTCTAACTTTACTGCTCTTTCAGCCTTTGCCTCTTGACCTTCAACCCATCCTTCTAGTTTCCTCACTGCTCGCCAACTTTTCTCTTTGCCTTCCATCTTACTGATGTGAAATTCAAGGTGATAAATAAGCTTTGCATTCTTACTACTTTTTTGTTTCAACTACAACTTACTTGGCTTGAAGCAGAAAGCCAGACATCTACAGACTGCGGCAGACAAAATGGCCAACTACCTTTGCACGGACATACGCAGTGTATGGAAAAAGGGGCACCTGTGTCCCTAACCCTGCAGAAGCTAAGGAACAAGTGTAGCATTACTTCCAGCTGCACTGTAAAAAGGCGAATGTGTGGTTGCAGCATTAGGACTCATGAAATACAAGGGTCAGCAAGCAGCATTTTGAAGGGTAATGCAATTTTAATCCCTAGTCAGAGATTTGCCGAAGGCAGAGAAGGCACTTCAGGCTTGCCACCCTCCCCAGTACAGCCACGCAGACTGTGTGTCAGTGAAACACCTTTTCTCATGTGCCCAAGCACAAGGTAGACACAAGCAGAGCCACATCAACACAGCAGAGCTCCAACCAGCTTTATCTGCTGGTCTGAGACCAGAAAGAGCCACAGACTCAAATGGGGCTGGGGAGGAAGTGTGGCTAAAAGAATTTAGTCTTTCCTATTATATTGTAAAATCCATTGTGCCTGTTTGTCACACGGAAAGGGAGTGAGGAAAGAAATGTCTCCCAAAAATCGTTATACAATCTTCTGTGTCTTGCAGTCACAAATCAGCACATTCAGAGACAGACCTACATCTGAGCAAGGCTACAGCTTATTTCTGTGCAGGTTATCATACTGTGCACAGGATTTTTAAAGCACAATTATAGCTTCTGACATCCTACCTAAAGGAGTGGAGTGGTCACCATGGTAACACCTGCATCACATGGCAGTGAACACCTGATACCAATCAATCTTGAAAACATCTTTTTAAAGAAACAGCCTCCTGGAAAACTGCAGATGGAGATTTCTTGCTGAAACTAAGAAGATGCTCTCTTATAACAAAAATGAAAGTTTTACCGTATCATCTTTTCATCTGACTCTCTCTCCATTCAATCCTATTCTGTATCAGTTTATAAAAGTGATAGAAGGTAAAAAAGGACAGTGGGTCTGTGTTGAGAAGAATGACAAACATCATAGTACAGCTGGCACGTAAATGAGACCTTGCATTTTTCCCCCAGAGCATGAACTGTGGCTATCTTCATGGCCATGCTCTGGTTGCTAAAACAAAATAGAAACGTGCCTACTGTAGTGCCCCCCCACCTTCCCAGGAAAACACATTTCCCTCAAATGTTAAAAACCCCCAGAAATTACATCAGTCTCTTTCCCCCTTTTGGCTTTCCAAATCTGCAATTCAATTTCATTGACTAGAGTTGTATTCCTTATACCCCCTTATATTTTGGGGGTATAAGAAGAAAAATATGTTTAAGGAAGTGATGTTTGCACTCAGCTTGGCACCATGGCTTTCTGAAGTGCATTCTGCCACCAGGCCTCCAGACACATCCAGTAGCCAAAGAGCAGATGTAGTTCCTAAAGGCTCTGTGGATTTTGGCAGATTGGGGTATTTTTCAGCTCAGTTCCACCCCACCAGCTTTTGGGTTCTCTGCACCATGACTGCTCTGCCTCTTTCAACAGTCTGCCACCTCCTGTTATCCCAGTAAGGACAAATAATCCCAGAAAATACCTCATGCACTAAGTTTGACCACTCTCAGCAGTATTTCCAACACAGTCTTGCTATTTCCTATTTAATTCTATCTCAAGTTACTGCTACTTTCATTATTTGAAAGTCTGCTTCTTCATTTTCCTTTGAAAAAGACTGTCTTTTCAGAGGGCTTCCATCTTTGCCATCTTCCATTCCCTCTACATTCACTTTCTCAAGTAATTCAGAGCTCTAATCATCTAATCTGACAGTGCTTCTCCTTTACTGAATATGATTTCAGAACAGGAGAGTCACTGAACCTGCAAATACCATTGACTGACAAAACTTGGCTATCCAACCAGCATAGAACTGGTAACAAACCTGCACAGAATTTTTTTCAGCAGCAGTAGACACTGCAGGAGTCCAAGGAGGTAACGAGAACATCCTTTCGTAAGGTTACTGAAGTCACTAGAACAGGCTCCCCTCTGCTATGCCCTCCTCACTGCTGAGCAAGCACAACAGTGCACATGAACCACAACCACCGGTTGTTTGAGCTCATCTGTATACTGTAAACAAAAACTGATTAGGAAAATGCTTCCAAAACTTATTGCCAGAGTTCTGATTATATCCAGAACTAACTGCTTAACTCATCAGATGGCCACTTAGAAAAAAGGTGTGACTATTGCTGTTCAAGAAGAGTTCATCAGGATTTTTCTGAGAAAGAAGGTGCAGTAACTGCGTGGTTATAATATATAAAAGTCACTTTGCATATATCCAACTGAAATGTCAAATCGTACTTGTTTAGCTCAGGCAAGTAAAAAGATTCAGTTGACTCCAAATGTCTCCCATTTTGGTATAATATTGGCCTCTACCCACAGGTGTGTTTCAGGAGAAAAGCAAGGCATGTTGCTTTGAAGCAAGAAAAATAAAGGGAATTGATGATATGTAATATTTGTGACAGTAGTTCTCTGCCCTCAATATGTTATGCAGATAACTCCCAGCAGCTGTACCATGTATTTATACTGTATGTGACACTCTACAAGTCAGAACTAGCTGTCATGTAGTCTTGTTGTATATGAGGAAATCTGGCTTTAAATCTGCTTTCACAGTGTGGAAGTTGCATTTATTCAGCTGTGGTTCTGACGTGTGTTTCAGAGTAAATGGCATTATTGTTCAACAGGGCAACGGACTCCAACAATAGAAATATAATGCTCCAAAAATCAAAATTAAGAAGTCCGTAACAGTGTATTGGGTTTTAATCTGTGCCAGGGCCCAATGACGGTTTTCAAACTGCACGTAATCAGTGACAGAAGAGATCCATCGATTCCACTGGTTTTGGCCAGGATCAGAAACCATACTTTGACTATGTCCAGTATCTTTTGCAAAGGTAAGTGGCAAGGGAATATCAGGCAACTGAAAGAAAGTTGTTGCAGTAATTGAGAAAGCTCTTGTGGCTTCCTGTGCTTCTTCAGCCTGTAAGAAAGTACTCATAACCTGCCCTTCCCAAATCCTTGGTTTAAAAACAACAACATAATCCATGCAATGAAATGCACACACGCAGTCTACCCTCGCTCTGGAAGAGCTCTGTCGTAAGTAACTAATTAACTACGCACTTCAGCCTGCAAGCTGAACCTTATACTTACCACCACAAAATGATGATTAATTTGTTTCCCATATCCATTTATGAATGAAGGGTCAGCACAAAAAAAAAGCAGTGTGGGTCAAGACTGCCATGAATATTTTCATTACCTTCTCTATCAAGTCTACATATGCTTTTGCTGACAGGAAGATCACAAATCCCTCATGTCTATGCAGCCAACTCATCAGTGCTGTAGGAGCTGTCAGTACTGCAAGTTTTGAAATGTATATTAAACTGATGGCTTCTGATAAGGCAGCTACTATCTGTATGTGTATGAACTTCAAATACCAAATTCCAGACTCTGAACATGGCATGTGCCTTTCAGGCTGGTGTTCATTTTTTAGTGCTCTCTTAGGAATACAATCTTTGTGTAGGCACATCTACACTGGGACTCTTTTTTTATCCGTTGATGCTGTGCAGTAGAAATAACTAATACATAGCTTGCTAAAGAGTTATTAATACAAGTACAAACACAAACCTACTAGATTTAATAATAATTTTCCTTTTACACTAGTGTAAAATAGTATTGAAATAAAAACAACTTGATAAAAATTTGATCCATAAAGAGAAAGCAGGATCAGAACAGCAGACCCCTCAAGCAAAACAAGTCAGTCTGCCTTTCAAGTTCCCATTTCAGATTCAGACTTCCATCCCTGTCACCTATGGTAAGGGTTTTTTTCCCTAGTCCAGTAACAATTTCTGAGTCTCAGTACTATCACTCAGACACATCTGATGTCTTTTTTTTCTCCTCCTTTCAGTGTCTCAAAAAGTAAAAGGCAAAGATAAAGCCTGGATTCTCTGTCAGGGTTTTTCTTCACACTGTGATTAATGAGGTTAATGTGCTTTACTGAATTTTAACTTGAAAACATCAAAAACCAACATCCCTCTGAAGCAGTGTGGAAGAAGGGCACCAATTCAGCTCCGTGCTGCTGGTAGCATGGCCCTAAATCGCTTTAAAAGGCTCAAAACCAATTGGAGACAGAAAGTCTGCCCGACTCCTTGTATTTCCCTATGAAATCCTTTAGACATAAACCATTGACCAAGCCTGGGACTAAGATTGGATTCGGCTGCACCAATGCTCCAACAGGAATTTAGAAAGCAAGGGGGTCCTCTTAGAACTTCATGATTCATTGGAATTATCTCCTTTACCTTTTACATCTTTATCCTTTTTTATCCTTCTTCTCCATGTAAATCATTTAAAATTTGGTTCTAATACAAGTTTGCTCTGTATGCTTTGTCTGTGTAGTGAGTCATAGAATGAACCTTGCCATCAGACTTTGTCAAGATGCACCTTCACAAATTCAGATGAAACCTGCTGCTGCTATTACCTTTGGCAGTGATTCCTTAAGTGACCTAAACCACTCATCTGTGGCAGTCTCCTAAGAGAAAATTCATGGTAATTGTTGCCTCATTCTGCCTTCAGCTGAGTTTCCATCTGTGCTAGGAGCAGCCTCCTAAGTGCTGACCTCTGCTAAGAGGCATTTTATGCCAGTTCTTGAGAAGCACATGATTACTGGCTGAATTCAGCTCCACTGCAGGAGAGAGACCAAACTTCAGCCTACAGACAAACCCTTCTCCTTATGCTTCCTGTTTCTATTACTGCAATTACAGCATTGTATAGGCTGTACAGGGCAAACTTGCTCTTTCTTCTGAAATGCACAAATATGGCACCAATTTAGACTGCATTGTGTAACTGCATTGACCTGGAGCACTGTTTCCCCACTTCGGTGCGGTGCCCAGGCTCTGGAGGCTTAGAAGCAAACAAAGGTTCAAATGTTGAAGAAATAAAGATGTTATGTTAAGGTGGATTGAATACTTTATCAAACTCATGCTTACATCAGGGGGAACTTTGCCAGGATCTGAAATGCAGGACAGGGCTCAAAGAGGGGGATTTTGTACGGATTTGGACTAGCAGCAAGGAATTCTGCCTTCTGTGAAGCATCTTTGAAACCTGAGAGGATGCACAATGACTTAATCCTCCTCACACAGCCTATGCTGAACATCATGGATATTGGCAGGCATGATTTCCACATTGTAAACTCATATTTGAGAAGTTTATCTTTTAAGAATGGATGGAGCTTATCAATTTGCACATTTTTACCATTGCCATACACAGAGATAGGTGGGCTCTACATCTGAACAGATACTAGGGGTCAATTCAATTTCTGAACCCATGTTGCAACTATTAAGCTAAACAACTTGTGCCATAAGCATCATCTGCAGGGAAATATGTAAAAAAATGACATTTCATGAGTCCTTTTATAAAGGTTAAAAAAAGTCTGTATCTACTTGGTAGGTTATCTTATGCTTAAGCCACATCTGCTTGCAGTTGTCATTCTTTCCTCTTACCAGTAACTTGCATAAGGACATTCTACTACTTTCAAAAGAAATTTCACAGATGCAGTGAAAAAACCCCAAAACTTTCCAAACCCAGTGTTACTAATTCTTATTGATAAGCATTTAAAACTCTAAATCTGTTCTAAACCTTCAGAAATGAGCAATAAATGAAGATTGTTTTGAGCTGCAGAAAAAGTTTTTTAAAAGCAAATCTGTCTGTATTAACAAGTCTTAATTATGCAACTTTCCCTTAACAGTCCTGGCTGTAAGTTCATACTGAATTATTTACTTATTTGCAGAACTGCTGAGTATCTGCACTTCTCATGTGGAATCTCTAAGAATGTAAGTTAAATGATAGAGTGTAAAAATCATCTGCTGTAATTAGGTTTTAAGTATTAATTACACAAGTTCAGATGTTTTGCTAATGTACATTTTCTTCAGATCTTCAAATGCAACAGTGAGGAACTCTGCTCTCCTGTTGAGGAGAGCAGAGTTCCTGTTTCTTCCAGAGTTGTGACTACAAAGAATGTGTTTCATTCTTTTCTTCTGAGGCATCTCAGTGTAAACCATTGGTATAATCAATAGATAGATCATCTGGGGGTGTTCACTGCACATACACCCCTTCTCACCTCCCAGTATTTCTGTGTGTGGTGAGAGGCACTGGAGCAATGCTTTTGCCTTCGAAACTGCTTAGCCTGCAAGGCACTGGCAACATCTCTACATGCTTGAAATGGGGAAGAAAGCAATGGCTACAGCTGTGGTAGGGACAAGGAGAGAATCCCATCAGCTTGCAGAGGTTCGCGGTGAGACAACAGTAACATCCAAAAGAGAGGTGAAGTATGGCAGCAATGAGGCTTGGCTTTGGGAAGATTGTGCAGTCATTCCAGATGTCCTGTCACTTGGCCAGGATCTCTGTCAGAAACCAACACTCCACAAATTCACACACCTCCATATATTTATGGTTTACTTTCCATTACACATGATCACAATATTTCAAATATCCACAGAATTAAGAGGCAACAAATATCAAATGTTTGCAAGACAGAACCTGCTTGATGTCATGAAGGTGGCTTCAGGGAGCAATTTCTGGATGTCTTTGGCAAATCTGCCCTGGATTTGAAAACTGGGCTCAATCTAAGGAGCTGATTGAGAGGTTCAGGAGGTAACTGATAATGTTGAGGACGTCATAAAAAACCTGAAGGAAGCAAAATCTATCAACAGCTGTTAAACACAAAAAATACTACGTCTCACTCAAGTAACCCATGAGCACAGGACACATGGAGACTATACAACAGGAAGTACCTTCATGTGTTCATAGTGCTTTCCCTTATTTTTGACCTCTCTCAGCAACAAGACACTACACGCTAGATACCCATTTGATAAGAACCAGCTCAACTGTTCTCAACCACTCTGGACGAAAGTATAGAAACAAAACCAAACTCCCTACAAATTAAATCCCCATTATGTCAGTTCTTAGCAAAAGAAAAAGTTCCCTTCCTTTCCATACCAAAAAGAAGTCCAAGTCATTTAGTCAACACTGGTTTAAGAAAAAACATTCCTTTCTGTGACAAGGCAGAATATCAAGTTTCTAGCAAAAAGAAGACTACAAAGAATACTTTCAGTTTTGATTTCAACCTCCAGAAGCTGGTGTGTGACATTACTTCCAACTAGCCCCACAACAATCTCCTGAAGAGGGGAAGGACTGTTCTCTCCTATGGCGAGGAAAAGCCAAATGTGTCTGCTGACCTTGGAGAGGTAGAAAGCAGAATCTGAAAGTGGAAAATTACGAGGGTATTTTGTGCTAATAAGACATCAGCTTCCTGATGAAAATGGGAAAGAGTCTTATTAACTGTTCATTCAGTTTAGTTCTTTTTTTATTTCAAAGAAACATTTTCATGAGACAATGAAAAAACACTCGAAAGACTGAAAGAGCTCAATCAGAAAAGATTGAGATTTAGATTAAGATTATCAATTTTGTCTTCCTATTGAAATCGTGTAACCCCTCCACTTGTGCTAAACTATGCTTGAATGGTAAAATGGAAAGTTTCACAGTGCACAAAGAGATGAACACACTGTTTTTTCCATACTGATCACCCTGTAAGCCCAGCAACTCTTGGCTGGTGGCTGCAGAGGCAGTCCTGCCGTGCTGCAGGGTGCCCTTCTGGAAGGGCACCAACAGAAGTAACTAACCCCTGTAACAGTGCTCTTTAAAGCAAGGTGATGACGAGGAAATTTAAAAGCCAAATGTCCCAAAGAATCAACACCTGCTGTCCTGTCTACAGAGACATCTCTGACATTGGGCAGTCAGGAGATGACAATTTATGTGATGTTTCTACCATTAATAAAGCCATCAGCATAGAAGTGAGAGCTGAAGTCAGCAGTTCCAAAACTAAATTCCTCTTTAAAATCTATGACAAGAAGGAAAAGGGGTCAGGAGCCCAGACAGACCCCAGCTGCAGGTTGTGGTCACTTGCCAATGCTTAACTAAAGCAATCTGCTCTCACACCAGGGCTCCCCAAGGGCTGAATGGCATTTGGAGGTGAGGGGAAGGAGGTCCCAGGGAAGACAGTGAATCATATCTGATCCCTAAAGAGATGCAGAGGGGCAGCAGAAGTGGAAAACGGCTTTCTTCAGTCTTTATTCTTGCACTGTGCAGGCCAGACACAACGGCAGCCCAAGGAGTTTCCTGAGGGTTAGAACTGCACATCTTAGCCCTCCCTGGAACAACAGCATCTCTGCAAAGAGCAGGGGAAGGACAGCAGGAAACATTAAACTCCAGTCCTAACTTCTGCATACTCCATGATAGCTTCATCCAGTAAACAGGAGTTTTACAAGTGTTTTGCAATCCTGCCTGCAAGATTCCTTGCTGCTATCAGTAGGGGAATGCAATTTTATATATCATGGAAACATGGTATTTATATCTGCATGTAGCAAATGACAACAACAATAAGATGCATAACTGATATTATGGCAGATATAATGGCAGATAAGCCTGAAGCCTTGATGAAAAGCCCTAAGAGAAGTTTCTTCAAATACTACTGTCCTATGTTCAAATTCACTGCTGAATCCACCATTCATTTTCCCCTCTCTAATTTCATGTCACATTGTCACTGTGCCTTCTCCTGCCTTGCCCCCTCACGCCGTGTCCTGCACGAGAGCACCCGTGTCTGTTAGCACAAGGGTATCCATGGGGCAGGCTTTGTAATTGCATTTGCTTATGCTTCTTTTGACCCAAAGGGCTGTGACTGACCATGTGATATTCCACGTGTGGTGTCACTGAGATCAAACCTAAAATAAAACAATGGAAGAAAGCCTTGGCACACTGGATATCACCCGGCTATGAACTGAAGGTCACCTCCACATTCAGCGTGCTATGGCACCAAACCTCAGGCAATGTGGTGGTGTTCTTGCTCTTCTCTCTGCTGTGTATGTACATCACTGAAATGACAGGAGACTGACTACCTGTGCAGCTTTTAGCAGCCTGGAGTGAACATAAGTCTGGTATTAATTCACCAGGTATTCTTCCTAGTCCATCTCTGTCACGTATGCACAGCAACAACATTCCCTCTGTTCATTCCAGGAATGCATTCTTCCCTTCACCTATACTGAGGAAATGGATGAATGCACTTATGCTTATTCTGAACACAGTTCAATGCTCTACACAAGGATATGGTCAGGCCACACATCAATTAACCATGCAGCTTTACAGCAGCAAGCAGGCAGATCTATAGATAATTGCCCTTGGTATGGAGGACATCTCCGAAAAAAAAAGTAGGGCCAGTGTACCACTGTGCCGCAGAGATCCATCTGAGAGGCCACTGTAGCCAGGCACAATCTGTAACAGATGTTCTGATACATATCAGAAGCCAAATTCACCCTCATTTACCTTCAGCTTCCACAGGGGAGAGAGGCACCAACACAAAACTCTACCCTTCAAGTCCTGGGTGGTCCATTCCTCAGGTCTTGATGAGTTGTGGTTCTAAGCTGCCTAAAGATACCTTGTGAGGCAGGAAACTGTTCTTTCAAGAGCTGATCAAAAGTTCTTCTAAGGATGCACTGCTGCCAAACAAATGCATAAAACCCTTTTGAAACAGAAATAGGGCAGGACACATCTCACAGAAATGAAAAGACACATGACATAGGGCCTTGAGATTCCCTGTATTCAGCCAGGTTCCTTTCAAAGTTTTTTTCAACATCATAAAAATATTCATGCACAGGAATTATAGCATGTCCATTCCCATTGAAGGATGTCCAAGTTCTACAGCCAAATTCTCATACAATGCTCTGAGTTTTCTCTCTTAGTCCTTTGCAATGTTTTGCTTCTCCAAAGAATCCTCAGAGCAGCATGAAGGAGAGGAGACACCAGGTATTTAGCAAAACTATCATGTCTGTTAGTAGCACAAAAGCTACCCTGCCCCAAATAGCATCAGTCAGGGGTTTGTACCTAACCCTCTTCCCACCACATGCTCTTAGGAGGCATCAGTTAACCAGCCCTACACCATCCTCTCAGTTTTCATGGTCATTGAGCTTGATGAGCCAATACTTGATTCTTTAGAGATGTGTGCTTTAAACATATCTGGGAGCTGACCATGAAAATACTCTATATATATATATATGAAAATTGTATCTACATGAAGAAAAGGAAGTGACTTCTAAAAATAAACTACTCTCTCTGAAATTTTGGTCTTTCAGCTACAGAACTGGAGGCTGAAAAACAGGTACCAGGTGTCAAAAACTGACAGACACAAAGTAACGTCATCAAAAGAGAGTGAGCTGCAAGTTCACACTACGTCCTTTACTAGTGCAAGTGGCAATTTTATCTGAAACCGTAAGTGACTATAAAAAGAAAAATCAAAGTCAGGATTTGCTAATAGGCTTTCTGATATTTCATGCAACAAGAAAATGTGCTGAACCTACATATCCAGGAAAGCTGTATTTAGTAGAGTGTGGTTTCAGATTGCTTACAAAGTGACCTGAAATAGTTGAATGGACCTGGAGTGAGGGGCTGTAGGGAAAAACAAACTGAGTGGAAAAAACATTGTCCAGTCTGTGCAGTGGCAGAGCCCTTGCCCTGTGCAGCATGTCGCTAAATGTTTCTGGGATCATAAACTTTTCACAATGAATTTCTATTATCACATGCTAGGCACAGCTAAATCCAGGGCACATCACTCATTTGCCTCACTAGAGGACATGAACTGCTCAGTCTTTCAAGAAGCCTCCCTGGTGACACAGTTGTCTATTTTGTGCTTTGAAGGCTTCATCTCACAACTCAGAAGGTAATATGTTCCCATCTTAGCAAGGACAAGCTGGAGATTCATGACAAAACCTGTTCCTACCTCAAAGATCCCCAAATGAAGGATGGCCTCCAGCCACAGAAGAACACTTCCAGTGCAGGATGCCCCACAACCATCCATGTCACCAAACCACAATGTGGAGGGATCTTTCAGGTGCCACAACCTAGACCGTGGCACAAAACAATTCTGACAGCAAGATGTGTCTCATCATGAGGCTGGAGAAAAGGCTGAAGATGAGCAGCACTTGTGGCCACAAATGGCCAGAAATCCATCAAGCCAAGGTGGAGGTGTGAGGCCAAACCCAGTGGTGTTTCTATCCTTGAATAAGGTAGCGCTTGCTATGCTGTCTGAAGGTACTGTGAGCCCACACATGTAGGCTTTGTTGAAGCTCATTCTGGATTAATTGGACAGCTGCCCTCACTACTCAGTCCCAGGGAAAAAAAAAAAAAAAACACAGGAAAAATCAGTGTTACATGGTAAAAATAGTTCTTCAAGATCAAGTTATGAAAAATCAGAATGGCTTAAATGAATTTCTGAATTAAAAGTAATCAATTTGGCGGTGTAATAGAAAAGCTCTTTTGATCTGTTTGGCTTTTTTGTTTCTTGGGGTTTTTTGTTTTGTTTTTTTTTAATCTGAACTGTCCATCCCTCTAAAGCTCTGTACAATTCCTGCATTATCTCAGTAGGCACTGCTGATTCAAAGCAAGGATTAGTAACAAATCTGTGCCACCCCAGAGCCATTAAAACAGCAAGTTGGTGGATGGGAAAAGGGCATATGCATCAGGATGACCTTTCCTACAGATATTCGTGTTTGATTACCAGTATCTTTTCCAGTTGTACCGATCCCCCAGTACACTGTAACATCTCAGCTCTTCCTGAATTGTGGAGACAAAAATAAGATAGTCTTTACCACCACAAGAGTGCTGCTTATCATGCAAAACCACCAGAACAATTTTATTCTTCCGAGTAATGAAGATACTTTAATAAACCCTATTAAACCCAAGCATCAGTACCAACCCCAGCATTAAACTGTTGAATATGAAGCAGTTTTCCTATGGGAAATTTATGACCAGAGGCAATATTCTAGCCTTGTTATTTTTATAGCATCCATTCATTTTTTAATGGAGGAGGGAGCTACCCAAGATTTAAAATTATATTCAAAATGTCCTCTACCTTGAAGAAGAAAAGTAGTCTGCATTGGAATACCGTGCCACAGCTCCCAAAATATGAGATGACACCTCAGTGCAACTGCTGTTGCCAAAGTACATTCATTTAGTCAGCCACCATTCTCCTCAATAGACATCCTGCCCATTTTGGTTACAAAACAAAACCATCCTGACCTTTTATCTCACTCCTCTGCTCAGTAACATTGATGCCCATTGTCAAAGTGTGCAGACAGGGGTCCTCAAGCCCTTTGTATGTGCCACAGATCTTGTTCCCTGAGCGCTCACTGCTCTGTCACCTCAGCTCTGCCCCTCCCTCCCACTGGTGGCTGCCTTTCCTAAGGCTTCCAAGTGAACATCCTGCAAACTCAGCATCCAAGACGAGAAGCACCGACAGTTCATGAGCTGTTTACCAGTGACTTATTACCAAGTGCAGCATGACCTGAGGAAAAAAAAATTAAAAATTACCCGTTATTTTTGTTCCTCTAATTTAGAAAACGAGGGCACAATTTCCTCCAGAAAGCAGATGCCACAGAATTATTAGTGGGTGTTTCCTGGTATTGTGTTCACAGTTTAAACATTCAAATTGCAGTTGTAATAAGTGTTTGTTGAATTTTTATCGCAGTTGAGCTCTATTTTTGTCTAGAGAAGTATCATTTCAGATGTTATAGTTCACCAACAAATTCTGAGTACCATGTTTGTGCAGAGTGGCATTTCTCCTAGGATCTACAACTCCAGAGCTACACTGAAACATAATTAACAATAAAATGCATCACTGCAGCTCCTTTGCATCTTCCTTTTGTAAACAAACTGGTACTAAACTCTATCATATCCCCGCACTGCTCTCTTCCCAGCTTCCCTTCCTCCTCACCTCAACTTCCCTTCTTCCTCATCCTCCCCCACCTAAATTCAGACACAAATCTACAGAAAGCGTGCCAAGACACTTTCTGAAGAGACCTTAAAAGGAGAACAGTGTCTTGTATATTCCTCACCGAAAATAAGCCTATGTGCCTTTTATACAGTCCATATGCTTATTTTCTCGACAATTTTTGAAACTCCCATACTGATACCAGACATGAACATGCCATAATATTCCTTCCTCAGTTTCAGGGTTTTTCTCCCTGAGGATTTCACTCCACTGAACATTCCCAGAACATCTCCAGCCTCTCCCAAGTTCACCAGTGGCTGTGTTGGCACTGTGCAAACACAGCTCGCAACACCACTGAGCTGTTTTTAGCTCCCATGCTGCCTGAGGCTGAGCATCTTCCCCCTCATCACATCCCATTTAGTGATGAGCCATCTATCCTCATGCTTTTGAATGCCACACTCTCTCTTAGGAGATGGAGCCTTAAAAAGACATGCTCAATCAAAAGAGCTTGTCTCTATGTGTTCTGCTGTCAAGGCCTTTGCCCCAAAATCAGAACGAGGTCTTATCCTGCACCTCTTTTGTTCAGTTCTATAAATAGACTGGCCCGCTGTCTTGCTGGAGCAGTTCAGACTGGCACAGGATGAGTGAAGCCAGATCCCCCTGCCAGCTCCTGGTAAGACATCTGAACAAATATCCCCATTTTGGGAAAAGCTTAACTTCAAATGGTAATTACATCTCACCTTTGAGGGGCTCCTGCTTTTCTAAGCCTGAAGGCTGGACCGCCTCCCCTGCCACAGACACAACCGAAGGATCCGCTGCCATCCGTACATCAAATGTGACTCCTGTCAGATGGCAGCTCGGGCTGTCAGCCTCGCTTCTCTTCCTCCATGAAATACTGATGCTGGAAAGTCTTAACAGGGAATCTGGGATTACAGGACACATACTTTGCCCCAGAGATGGCACTGCCAGCTGTTATCTCTGCTCTCCAGTTCTCAACCAGGAATAGAGCAGTAACAAATGCACTCAATCCTACCCTGAAAGGTAGGCGTACAGAAAGGTCTGGGCTGGAAATCACAGCTTTTTGGTAGCTTTAATCAAATGGAACAGCACTTTAATCAAATGGAACACAACAGGGGAAAGTGGTGGTGGGGAAGTACTGAGCCATTCAAATTTAAATTGACTTTTTTTTCATTTTGCTTTGATTTACCTCTAATCTTACATTCTTTTTCCTGAATTCTGAAAAGGTACAGAAATTATGCCAAGATACAGATTAAAAATATAAATTACCATTCCCTCTCAAAATGCATGCCTAGAAAAATTGCATAGTTAAAATAGTTAGTAAAGACTAACCAAGTCATTAAGCCATAAAAAGCTTCATTTTTAAAAAGAAGTGCATCTCTAAATCTCATCTTTCTGTTCTTCCAGAGTATTTATTTAATTTTAGGCAACTGAACTTCAGGTTCTAGGTTTTACAAAACAATCTAAAGAACAAGCAACCTTTAAAATCATTAAGGTGTGAAGTTTTAATTGACTTTTTTGGTTGTCCAAATCATGAGGCGGATATCACTCCATGTGGATGTGCAAAATTGCTCAGCTGGTTAAATTTGTTCAATTTCTTCTATGCTCTGTAGACCACCAACTGCTACTAAAGAGGCCTCCAGTTTTGTTAGCTCTCCCTTTATATGACAAAATTTAACTCTCTACAAAGGCTGGATTGTAAACCAGTCACTTAATTAACACAGTGAATGTACAGATGAATGTCTTACTGCATCCCTTCAACGTAACTAGGCTTCTGTAACAACATTCAATTTCCATGCTAAGATGTGTGAATTGTTATAGTTGACTCAAAACAAGAAATTTTCTCTCCTTCAATGGGATTACAGCAAGTAGGTTTCCATTTGGAATTATTTTAATACTCAGTAAAGCTAAATGAATTAGCAAAATGACTTTTTTTTGTTTGGTTGGGGTTTTTTTGTTTCAAAACTTGCTAAAACAGAAACAATATACTGAGTCTCTTGGGAAATCTATTTGAGAAACACACCATCCCATTTATTCTGTTTTACTTTGGAGTGCTAATTCTATCTACCTGTAAGTAATGAGAATCGGGAAGGAGAGAAGGAGCATAAAAGTGAGTTACTCATTAATAGAAGGAACTGTGTGGACAGCATATACTCTCTCTTCAAACTGTAAATAATAAAAGTACCAATTCAGAAAAAGCCAGCATTGCCTTTTCAGTGATCCTTTTTCCTAAAAGTATCATGCCTTATGATAAACACCATCTGTGTTCAAGTGGAGACCTTCCAATCACATCAATAATTGGTTGTTTCCATTAGGAATTGACTGAGAATTATTTTTATTCAATTTAATTCCTTCCACAATCTAGCTTTTCCAGCAAACAAATCCAAGTTCAATGGGAAAGAAAACAAATATTCCTCCAACCCTCACACACTCATCTTTTCAAGCTTTTTTAAGCTCTCTGAGGTAAACAGCAAGCACTTTTAGTGACAGCTTCTGAATAATGATGGGGAAGAGCAGGGAAGTGGTTGAAAGCACCACTGGCTTCTTAATGCCAACTCTTTTATGTTACTCAGGGAACATATGTTCAATCATTGCTTATGAAACAGCTCTGACAACATGGAGTGGAGCTTTTTGCTTGATGTTCGCTTATATGAGACCCTATCTATTGTAGAAGCAATTGCTTATAGTTTGCTTTTTTGGGGTGGTTCTTTAGTGTTTTTTTGTTAAACAGAAGCAACTCACAGTCTTAATAATAGACTAGTCAGTGGCTGTCTTCTCTGGAGACTTCGTTACAAAGAGGTTTCACTGCAATCCAGCTCATCTGAGAAGACATTTAGAGAAAATATCAGAAGGGTGGTACAACAGAATTTCTAATACCTGACCTTTCCAAGAAGAAAAACAAGTGAGACACATTTGAAGAACCCCAACCCCACTTAGGGACCTTTCTTTCAAACATCAAAATCACACCATTGCACATGATGCCTGCTTCCAAGGAAGCGGTAGGCTCAGTGTTTAATTTCTGAACACAGAACATAACTATCACATTAAACCTTTAGCAAAATATGTTTACAGAAGTCCCTGCATTTTTATTATACTGTATTGTGCCTTGGAGAAAGCTTTTCTTAAGTGAACAAAAGCTGCAGCAGACTGAATTAGGCTTGAAGCCTGAAACAGATCACATGCCACTTAGAAATTGTTTTACAACATTGAATTTAACCATATCTACGGCAGACTGTATTAGCAAGATGTTTTAAGGCAGGGACTGCAAACCACTATGCTGTTGTTAGCATCTATTTGTTATTTCTTATTAAAGGTACTGTCAACTGGCCTTTCAGTCTGTTAAATAAGATTCCTCTTCTCTGTTATATTTTTCATGCATTACAAGGACTTCACAGCAGCTTTTCAGAAGCTCAGCTTTGAGCTTGGAATGACAGGGTCATGGGACAGCTCAGGCTGGATGGGGCTCAGGATGTCCCTGGTACAGCTCAGCACCAAGGTCAGATGAGGCTGATCAGGGCTGTGCTCCCTTGGGGCTGGAACCTGCCAGATCAGAGCTGGCACAGCCACCGTGGGCAGCCCACACCTCTGCCTCCCTGGGTTCTTTTCCTTGTGCACCATCTGAACCTCCCTGGTTTGGTCCACCTGATGCCCCCTCTGTCTTTGGCTCTCTCTTTTCGACCACCTCCCTCCCCGTGGTACCAGGAGCTGCTGTCAGCACCTCCAGAGCCATCCTCTCCCAGACTGAGCCAGCCCATCCCTCAGCCTCTCCTCATGCGGCAGCTGCTCCAGCCATGACCATCATGCTTTTGATACCCTAGAAAATGGGTCCTTCCCTGGAGGAGAGTGCATCCTGTTTTGAAAGGGAACAGGAAAGGTGAACTACACTGACACACTCCACAGCATCACATGACTCCCTGTGTCCAGGGAACTGCAATCCTGCGTCCAAACCCGGCTCTGCTACAGGCAGGGTTACAGCTAAATCAGTGTCTCATCTTCCCATTACAAGCTGTCTCTACAGGAGCAGCCCATCCATGCTCTGAAGAAGTGGCAACAGAATTGCAGACCTCTGCCCTGCTCCTCAGTTGCAGGGTGGCTTTCCTTTTTTCAAAGCAGTTTATAAAGCCAATCCTTAAAATTTCTATTCCTACAAACAGCAGAAAAACTTCAGCACTCCCACTGTATTGTGGATTTAAATCAAGATGAAGTGCCACATGATTGCTTAACACTGTGTTTTGTTACCTGCCAAAGCCAACAATGCTATTCACAACTGGCTAAGCCCTGAGAAATACGTATACTTCAGGTATTAGGCAAACCATATCCTTCTGCTTGGTACCATGGGGGAAATTCTAGTTCAAACACTATTTCCAGAACTGCTTGTCCACTTAGAGACAGAATTTCTAGACATCATCTTCCCAAATCTTCTGCTTCCTTTAGTCGTCTTACCCAACCAAACCTCATCCACAATAGATGGAAGAGACATACAAAGGTCTCCACATATATATTTCCAGGACAAATCTTACCAACACTTATGGAAACTCCCTTAATTAAGGACTATGAAATCCACCTGTGTAGATAGAAATTGCTTATGAACAAAGCATACCATGTATTGCCTAGGAATTAAAGCTATTTTTGATGAGGCAGAGGGAGGGCACCAAATCATCTCAATGACAATCTCTTTGCCATCACTCAGTGAAATACCACAGAGCACTTTCATCAGTTAGTATGAAATATTTAACAGCTGCCAATGCTTCTGCATCTGCCTGAGCAAGACCAAGGTACCTTGTAATGAAGAAGATATAAAATATCAATGGATCAGGTGCTCAGCTAAAGGACACAAATGACACAAGATTCCAAACTAGGCAAAACAAAACTTAAAAGGGATGTCGAGCCTGAGCAAGGGGCAGTACTTTATACAGAGAGAACACCAAGCTGTATGGTGTTGAATGCTGCACATCTTCCAAGGGCATTTCAAAAACTCCAAAGCTGCATTACTAATCACAGTTCCAGGTTACTCAGGAGCCTATGGAAAAAACTTCTGTATTTCCAACAGAATGTTGTAAATTGGTTGCAAAGGTAATTGAAAAAGGCTAAAATAAAAGTCTACCCATTTGTCCATGGGGCTGGAAGACAGTATAAATTATTCCCTCTCTTCTGTCTCAGCAAGTGTTCAGATCTGCAGGCATAAACATCACTGTGTACTATAAACCCAGATCGCCTTCCTCTGTTGGATGGAATATGCGGACAGGATGGGGAAAGCCAACAGAGATAGCTTTGTTATCATTGAGTATGTAGCAAATACTGCTTAATCTGTAGATTAAAGAAAGAAGGAAAAAGAAAAAAGCACATGGTCCCTGATCTGCAACTGTTTCTCTGGGGTCTTCATAGGGACACAGGAAATGGAAGATTTTTGATTCAGAGCTGCGTCCTTGCAGCACAACCCAGCACAGAAATGCCCCTACCTCTGGGTTCAGCATGGAGAGATGTATGCCACATACCAAAGCAAAGACATGCAGAAAAGCTTCTGCTGCATATATTCTGTGCTTTCTGTGCTCTGGGAAGCCAGCTGAAATCCTGTCCAAATGCCTCAGCCTGGGTGCACCTGGCCAGAGCTCCACACCCAAGGCACATGTCTCCCCGTGTACAGTGCAAACCTGACCCTGGTAAAATCATCACCTCCCTTTGCTGACAGTGGCTTTTAGGCCGCAGTCAGATGAGCTGTCTTGGCCACAGCTGAACCATGTGAAGGACTCCTGCTCTCAGCCCACCCCCTGGTCTGGGCAGAGGCCACACTCTCTCTCTGCAGAACGTCACTGCCCTTCTCTGCCCTGTCAAGGTAAGGGCACAATTTTGCATGCCCTACCCAATGTTTCACCACAGCACAAGTTAAACTCTTCCACTGTCAGTGTTTTAAGATCAATCCCTTGAAAGCATTTGAACTGAAGCAGACTGGGTATCACCTACGTACGATGCTACATCCCACGTTCCTGGGAGTGATGCAACCACTGGTGAGAGGTGGGGGGTGAGAAACTGCTGTGGGAGTTGTCTCTGACACCAGCTGGGAGGCACCCAGCCCAGAGTGCAGGGTGGCAGCTACCCGGAGCACAGGGAGAGCTGCGTGGGGCTGCCAGGAGGCCAGGTCCTAGTGGCAGGGAAGGATGTTTGGCTCCATCCAAGGGCGAGAGGATGAGGCAGGGCAAGACACTACAGAAGTGTTTGTGCTTGTTCCCAGAAAAAAAGACATCACTGTGCACCTGGTCCTTCCTCTTGCTAATATAAAACAAGAGAATGAAGTCAGATGTAATTGCTATACAAGCATGGTGGTGCACTGTCTTTAGTGGGGAATGAAGGCTTCAATATATATAAACAATTATAAAAGGTGTAGAGGAGAGCTTTGTGCAACATGAATGCTGAAAAATATTTTCAAAGAAATCAACATTATCCAGTGAGCCCTTTACTAAATTAATTTCATTTATACAGGTACATTCATGCCCAGAGAGCAAGACCAGTTGATACAATTTCTACAATGGGAAAAAAGTTAGCGAATCAACTTAACAAACTATTAAATCTTTCTAAAGGAAAAAAAAAAATTAAAAATCAACCAAACCCAACCACCTCAAAAAAACTACCCACAGTAATTTTATTGGGAGATAATGAAAGAGAAAAGACAGACAAGTATTGCAATGCTATAAATGTTGGCAAGACAAGGAAGGAGAAAATGGGGAAAACCCATGAGCACAGCTCTTAACTTCAGCTGTGTAACAGAACAAATAATCAGAACAGTAACTTAAAATCACTTAACCACTTAAAAGTCAATAAAAGCAACATGTATTCATAAAGGTCATGCTAGATAAACTCACAACACCTTTTCATATTTCTCCTCCATTATCCTCCTCCTGACACAGGGAGAGTGTTACAGCATCCTGCTGTGCAGGGCAGGCAGGAGAGGACATTTGGATGTAGCCTTAACCAGAAGAAACAGCAGTGGCAGTAGGAAGCAAATTAAGTTCTAGTCAAAAATGTGTAGGAAATTGAGAGAAACCGATTGTGGAAGAAGCTAGGTTTTATTGTGCCCACAGTAATCGAGTGTTTGCATTGAGTCAAGATAACAAAGAAAATTACTGCACCATTGGCTATCAACCCTATATCAAGTATTAAATTATGGGCTAGGAAAGCTACATGTCAGCTTACAAAGTGGAGGAATGGCAGTGCCTGTATTCATAACTCATTACCAGAAACATCTCAGACCTATTGAGCTTATTTTGAGAGGACTATGGAGAAGAAAAGTCACGAACAAAACTTCCACAACTGTGCACTCCCACGGAGCAAAGAAATTGAAGAATATAATCACCAAGCCTCAAGCAGCAGAAGTTATAAAGCTCAGCATCCTGTGGAACACCTGCACAAATTTTCTGATGTCTATTAAGTTGAGTGCTTGCTACAGCTCTTCTTTCAGTGGGGGCATTAACTGCGTCTCTCTCATCTCCCTGGTCACCAGAAGTCTTGAGGTTTGTAAGATTTCATCACTTTGAAATCTCTACTCTTCTATTTATATTGGCAGAAATTAATCTCCAAGGATAAAAAAATCACACCAAGGCAATGAGGGGAGCTATCAGTCAGACAGTATTATTATTATTTTAGCTTCATCTCCTTAGGAAACCAGGATGAAATTAATATAGTCAGGCGAGAAGGGAAGAAATAACAAACATAAATCTAAAATGGGAAAAACTTCTAAAACCAGAAATTTTAAGTCAAGTACAGAAGACATTATTTCACGTGAGGAAAGCCAGATTTGGGAGCTTTTCACAAACAGATCAACATTTCTGACTTTCTAGGATTTCTGCTAAGCCATACTCTTAGGCTGCAATGAAAATCTGGATGATCCCCTTGTAAAAATGCAAACGCCAGAATCTTAATCCATTCTAACACAGATGTTTGACTGTCTAAATACTTCTACCAGAGAAGATCACTTGGATTTACTTTTGTAATTCTCCCCTTTCCATGCTGGGGGTGATCCCATGGGTCTGAGTGGCCAGTCTGGATGCCACAGAGTGCAAAAAATCTATCCAAAATCCTGAACTGTTCCACTGCTCACAAAACTATTTGAGAGAATAAGGTGCACCCTAGGGAGATGCTGCAGTGTGTGGAGGCTCTTTGGACATTGAGAAGTGGAGAGAATACACCAATTTCCCTCACGTTCCCCTCAAAGCCAGTCAAGAAGAAGCCATGCCCAGAGAACTGAGTGTGGTCCTGGGGCATCTTCACCAGGAGGAAAAGTCAATGAAGTCCTGCAAAAAGCCCAGCAGGAGTTCAGGGAACATGAGATCTTGAACTAGTAGAGAAAACTACACACATGGTTCCTCACAGATTTTCCATCCCAGGTTTTAGAAAATGAAGGAAGCAGTCACATTCTGAAAGGCTCATTAAAAACCCTCATCAGTAAACTAACAGAAAATATTATTTGTAACAGGATAGTCAATTAATGGACACAAGGGAACAGTTTTGAACTTTCAGACAGATTAACAACATGAGCTGACTGAGTTTCTATCTCTCTGCATTTCATGATTTGCATCAATATTTGTCATGATTTTGAAGTCCCTGTATATTTTTATAGCATACCTATGTATGTTATGCTGTTTTGCCTTAACTTGTAACTGTCATGACACATGTAATTAATAAAAAAAAAAAAAAAAAAAAAAAAGAGACTGGTCTCTGTTCCGACAGGGTGTATTACAAAACCAAGCCACAAAACTAAACCTTCACTTTGATAGTCCACTAAAACATGTGCTTTTAGAAGTTATGTGGGTATTTATAGTTAACTTTCAAATTATCTTACTTATAGATATAAGTATTTGCAATCAACCACAATGTAGTATTTCAAAACCATCACAGCATGAATATTCAAGTTCAAAACTTCAAAGAGAATATTATAAATTAAAACAAAAAATTCAGTAACTCAGACCATTCTCATCCCCGTGACTTCTTCAGTGAGCGAAGGTAAACAAAGTGTCATTATCTTTCCTTCAGCTGTTTTCAAGGTCTCTGTTTTCATGAAATTTTTCATCAAAAACTGTTTTTCCTAGATACAGAAGGGGATGAAGTTATCCTGTGTTAGTCAATATGCCCTATATATTTCCACATTAACCAATCCTAACTACAATGCCCCCAAAGGTAGACAGACAATCTATTGCTTCAGGAATTTTTAATACTCTTTGACTTCTCTGTTTGCTAAAAACACTTGCCTGCTCTGCAGAGTCCACAAATAACTTCAACAAATGCTGAGAAGCATCATTCATAACTGGATTAAGAAACAATTCTCTTACTGCCAACACTCTGTGGCAATCAGAAAGAAAAAAAATTCCTGCCTTGTGTGTGATCTAAGTACAAGGACATTCCTTGCAAACACAGAAAGCTGAAAGTCAGTGATGTATTTTAACAGATTTTCTAGGAATATATTTTGCATCGACAAACTCCATGTTAGTTGTTCATTATCTTGTCCGTGCAACTTAAATTATGGACTTTATGCACAACGGGTAAATTTCAAATACATTTTGTAATATACCTAAGAAGTAAATTACTCTCTAGCCTTCGTGTTGTCACCACTGATTAATATGACCGTATAAAAAGGATTTCAGGAAGGAGACGTCGTTTAAAATCGCACCTGGAGCACTTCAGATTGCTTTTCTACCGGAGAAAAAGTAATTTTAGTTTCCTTCTCGACGAGACACAGCCTGTGTATGACACCGATTAGCGGTTTCCCCTAAAGGTTAATACCTGGCGCTAAGAAACACTAAACCTGGTCAGTCCGGAAGCATCCAGGGCAGGGAGGCACAGGCAGATCATCCGTGACCTAGCCCGAAGAACGCCTGGGACACGGCGGTCGGGCACGGGATATCACGTCCCCAGGACCACCCTCCACAGCAGCTTCACCGCCCCTCGCCCGGAGCTGCCGGGCTGCCCGCCCTCGGCTCCAAACTTCTCCCCGTTCCCTGCGATGCCCGAGGGGCGCCTGGGGCCGGGCTGGCTGGGCCGGGAGGGACGCGCACGGTACCTGGGCACTCCGCTTCCCCGGGAACGCTCCGGTTTGCGGGGCAGGGCGGGCGGCCCCTGCCGCGCCCCCACCGCTCCTGCGGGATGTTCCCTGCCGGCAGCCGGCTCGGGCGGCCGATCCAGCCCCGGCAGCCACAGCCCGGACGGAGCCGGACGCCGCCCGCAGCTCTGCCCCCCGCCGGGCCCCGGCTTCCCCCGCCCGCGGCCGCCGTCCTCACCCAGCGCCGGAGGTCCCTGCCCTCGGATCGGGAGCCGCGGCCGTGCCCGGGGNCCCGCAGCCCGTCCCGGCGGGGAGCGGCGCGGGGGGGCCGAGCCCCAGGGGCTGCCAGGCCTGGAGGTGGCGGGCGTGGGGCACCTTTCCCCAAAATACCGAGCGTGGGGCACCCTTCCCCAAGGCACCCAGCGCGGGGTGGCTCAGGTGCTCTTGCCGCCGGGAGAGGGGACCTGGCTGGGACCTCCCCCCCCCCCAACAAGCGCGAAGGGACGCCCCCGCCGAGGGGCCCTGTTCCCCTTGGCCCTCACAGCGCACGGAGCTGTCCCGCTGCAGTGGTGTCGGGGGAAGAGCAGGTCTCGTTGCCCTAAAAACAATAGGGAAAACAGCTCTTACCTGGAGCCTTGCTGACTTTACTCCCTGCTCTTTCCCCCTTTTTTTGGCTGCAGTCCCTCAAACTGCACCAGCAAAACGACACAGGACATCCTCCCACTCCAGCCCGACGCAAGCAGCGAGCGTGTGACAAAAAGTTGGCACCTGGATGTAGCCATATGTGACCCTTTTTGGCTCCGAGCCTCGTTACGTCGCACAGGGAGAGGCCGTGGTGCAGCTGCACGCCTCTGTCAAGGCTGCCGGCCTCTGGGACATGCCTGCATGCAGGAGTTTGGAAAAATCCAACCTTGGCCTGAAATCAGCAGTCTTTGCCGTCTTCCGCTTAAAACGGTGCCCTGTGAGGAACACTGCTAGTTCTCTATCTTCATGACTGTGTTTCAGTGGAAACACAAAATTAACATCTGCAGGCATATTCTACCACATTATACCAAACTGCCTCTGAAAGCTTTTTAAAGGATCTAGACATTTTAAGCATTGATTTTTAGCATAGATTTGTTGGGGGTTTTTTTTAAATTGTACCAAAAAGGGCTCTAGACTATCTGTTTTGAAATCACTTTAAACTACTTCAAAAATCACACTACAGTCAATCTATCTATATATATATGTATAGATATGTATATATATATGTATGAGACTTCATCCAGCCATTTCCCTAGATCCAATCAGAGCCAAATGAAAAGGGAATCTGCACAGAGGTTTTTTATTTATACTCAGAAACTTTCCATTTCTATTCTGAGAACTGGACAAATGCAGCCAAAGGTGGGTATCTTACCTGTGTTTTTCAGTGTTTACACTACAGACCATGTCAAGCTTTTCATAATATTTATTTCTCATAACAAATAAATAGAAACAGAGGATTAGAATTTTATTCAATTTTGAAAATAAGATTGGCTTTCATGAACCTAAACTCCCTGGCTTTGTTTTTGGTTTTACTTCTTACATTTTTCTGGCATGACCTAGAATACTTAGGATCTATTTTTAACATTATTTAAGCCATGTTGTTAAAGTAATCCTATTTATAATGAGAACTTTAAACACCAAGTAACTCAGGTGATGGCTTAGAATTGTTTGATTATCTGTAATTTTTATTAGATCTCTCCAAATGTCCTCCTAAAGTACAAGAGCTGTAGTTTGGAGTCCTGCCAATACTCCCTCTAAAATATTTTTCTTAGAATATAATTTACTGTATCTCCTTTAATGATTAGTCTTTTTGTAATTTATTTCATTATTTGGGCAGATGGCTTGATTTCTCCAAAAACCCTCTTGTGATTACTATTTTTAGTTTAGTGACAAAAATAATTGGTAGGTGTCTTTCCTTTTCCAGGTTATAAGGAAGGTTTAGTCAGAAGAATGAACCTGCAGTTATTCTCTCACAAAGCCAGTATTTGTACTATACATTTACATTCAGCAGCTCCTTTTCCCAGCAGGAACTGAAACTCAGTGTGCTGGTCACCTTCAGGGCTTTGTTCATGTGAGAACACATGAACTAAGGAGAACACCCAGGTATTAGTGCCAAGGTCCTGTCCTGCACTCAGCTTGGTAACACATGAAGGCCTTGACATCCTTCTAGCCCACCTGTACGCCTTCTGAGGGAAAATCCAACCTGTGCATTCCTTCAGGCTGAGGCAGTGGTAGGAGTTCTGAGGTAGCAGGAGATGCCCCTCACCTTTCCTGATGGCATATGCCGCATGCAGGTGGGATTTCATGTGTGGGTTTGGAGTGGAGCCCTTCAGACACCCGCTCTGAATCAGATGCAACACAAACGCCTGGAAGAACCACGGATGCCTATGAGTGAGATGATTACTCCATGACAACGAGTTCTTCAGGGATGTGCGTGTTCTCAGCGTGGCACTGAGAGAAAAATCCTTTCTGCAAAGGAGTGAATCAGATACCTTAGTGGTGTTCAGTAGTGGAAAGCTGCCGTGAAGCAGCTGGAAGCAACTTATATTCTGCTGTGGGTATGCCTTGACAGAAATGTGGAGCTTCCCCGCTTAGAGCCACAACTGGGTTTCTCATTGGTTTCTTTATTATAAACTGCTATTTCTTCATTTTATTTTCTCCTTTCTTGTAGCAAAATCAATGTCACTTGAAAAAGAGATTTTGTATTTGTAAGTCTTGCTGAGAAACTTTTCATGTTGTAGCTCTGTGCAGTTTCTATGTTTTTAAATACCTGGAGGATTAGGAAAAAATCCTCGTGTACTTCAATAATATTCATGCCAAACCTGTCTTTCTTTATATTATATTGTACATATCGTTGGGAGTTTCAGATTCTCAGAGACACTTCTAATGAAATCAACTGTTATCACAGGAAACAAACCAGCGAGGAAAATACTGGAGACAACTGTTTTTGAATTCCAGTTGCAAAATTTATGAAGAAGATTATGGTTTACTGTAGTGCCGAGGAGACAGGGGGATGAAATCAGTGGTCCAGATCCTTGCTAGTCCTGTGACCATGTCCCATGCTCCACTTGGCATCTATAATTTAAAGATATACAGGACATAAATAAAGTACAAATGAAAGGAAGGCAAAATTCAGACTTTTATGACTGTTTTTCTCTCTGCAGCACACACTGGCAGTACAGCCAGGAGAGGAAGGGGATTACACCTGGGGAGCAGTGGGGAGCTGCAGGACCAGCATTCTTCTCTGTAGGCCACCTCACTGGATGGGCCATGTAGAAAACTTCCTGCCAATGGCCCTTCCCTGGGGATAGAGCTTATCTGAGCTGGGTTTTTGTGAGATTTGAGCAGCCCCAGTACCGGACATAGCAGTGTATCAGAGGCTGAGGCTGCCATTTAAGCTGGAGGCAGAATTTTGCCGCAGTAAAGGCTCCTGAACTCTCCCCCTTCTGGCTAGAGCACTGATTTTAGAAAGCTGACATTTTGCACTCCTTAAAAGCATCATTTTAAGAGGTGCAAAATAAATGAATATTCCTTGGGGAAAAAAAAGAAAAAACAAAAAGAAAGATTCTTAGATAAATAAAATGAAAAAGCTAAATAGAAAATATTTTACCTGAAAGTAAAAGACATTTTTCCAGAAGCAGAAGTTATGTGCAAACAAGGGAGCTTACACAGGTCCTAAACACAAACAAATTAGGCTTAAAAATCTAAATGAAGAGTTTGTAGAACGACTTGCTAAAAGCAAGTATAAAAGGTACTCAGAAACCCTTAGACCACAGGGACTTGGAGGTTCTGCAGAGCTGAAGGATTACCAAGGAGTGGGAGTATCACAAAAGAGGTCATGAAAGAGGTGCTAGTGCAACTCTTTCTTTGCAGTGTTCACTACCAAAGAGCTTGGAGACATTCATATCCATCTACTTTCTTTACAAAACTCAGGTCTGCAGCATTATCCCATATTAAATGGTTGGAAGGAGAAAAAAAAAGCTCATACAAGGAAAATGGATTAAAAAAACAGCTTGCCTGAGTCCTATTCACCTACACGTATCTTGAGAGGTCAGATATTGAACAACCGTCCCACTAACTTTGAGGTAAACTTGCCATTCAAATACTTTTTGAATTCAGCCAAGTAGAAAGGTACAAATCTTGAAAAGGGTATTTGTATTTGAGACAATCAACTTCAAAATAACCTAAAAAATAGTATCACTTGGCATATGAATAACTCTGAACATATATCATCCTGGCCTGTATCAGACATAGTGTGACCAGTGGGATCAGGGCAGTGATTGTCCCCCTCTACTCAGCACTGGTGAGGCCACACTTCAACTCCTCAAATTCTGTGTTCAGTTCTGGGCCCCTCACTACAAGAAGGACATTGAGGTGCTGGAGCGTGTCCAGAGAAGGGCAACGGAGCTGGTGAAGATCTGGAGCACAAGTCCTATGAAGAGGAGCTGAGGGAGCTGGGGTTGTTTAGCCTGGAGAGAAGGAGGCTCAGGGGAGACCATCCCTCTACAACTGAAAGGAGACTGGAGCCGAGGGTGGGTGTTGATCTCTTCTCCCAGGTAACAAGCAGTAGGATGAGAGGAAGTGTTCTCAAGCTGCACCAGGGAGATTTTGATTGGATATCAGGAAAACTTGCTTCGCCAAAAGGGTTGTTCAGCATTGGAAGAGGCTGCCCAGGGAAGTGGCTGTGTTCCCATCCCTTGGAGGTGTTTAAAAGATGTGTAGATGTGCTGCTTAGGGATGTGGTTCAGAGTGGACTTGGCAGGGCTGGGTTAATGGCTGGGCTTGATGATCTTAAGTGTCTTTTACAACCTAAATGATTCTGTGATCCTACTGTATGATTCTATTGTATAATTCTTATGAGGAAGCATAGCCATGCCTTTTGTGGAAGGAAGCTATGCCTCTTCCCATCTCCTGGAGGCTTCATCAAGCTCCTTCATATGTAAATGATCCACCTTCTATAGACTTTTAAATTTCATTAATGCTTCTGTCAAGGTCTTTCTGGAAAGAACTGTGAAGACCTTTATAAGGAGTCTCAACTACCTTGAAATGAAAAGGATTAATAACTACTTAAAGGCCCATCACAGGATATTAAAGAAAGTCATCCAGTTTCAACTTCTGTCTCAGAAAACAAGAAAAGAGTCACGGAATGAAATCCTTAGGCAGTGTGTTTGAAACAAAAGAAGTACTTGTTCTATGCTACACATTATTAAATGACACTTTGCCTATATGACCAGGGAATAATGTAGAAACACAAATCATAAATGGGGAAAAAAGTGCAAATTATGGAAGACATATTTATCAGGTGCAATTAAACACAAAAACTGAGATTCCCAGTTCTTTATATGTGTGAGGTCTCTAATTAATGACCCAAAGCAACAAGGCTTAAAATAGGGTACAGAAACAGAAAAGCAAGTGTGTCATCTGTGTCTCGGTTTCTTGCAACTTTAATACTTGTGATCTTTCTCGGGGAAAGCTCGGACTCTGGAGACTTTCAGAAATCTTCTCAGAGAGAATGTTAATTGGGAAAAGTGTTCAGTGGGAATACTAGTTTTTTTATTCACTTATTTACCAGTATTTCCATTAAAATACCTGCAGCATGAGCATTGCATGGAGCCCTGCCTAGTTTGCCAATTACTCTAATTGGCAGCACCTTGTTCTTGTTACCATCATACCCGCACATTGTTCAAGCAGGACAAGGCCTCCAACACGCTGGCCTGCATCAACTGGCCTCTGAATTACTACAAAGCAAGAGTAAACTCCACAGAAATTGAAAGTAAACATGAAGCAAAAATCAAGCTTCTGATTCATTAGATTGATTGCATGCATGCATCCAAATACAGGGAAACTTCCACATCCTGTTGGCTGTGGTACAGCATCAAGTGTCCCAACTTGCTACAACCTCAGCACTGACAGCTCTGAATGCACTTTGAGTTAAAGCACTCTAAGGAGAAGGGAGGAGATTACATTGCCCAGAGGATCTGCAGCTGAAATGTGTTTGTGTCAGAATGACAAAGCCAGGGTTTGAATGGAGATGCTGCTTTTTCAGCCCGGAGCTGGCCCTGACAGGTTGCATGTGTGATGTGCCTTGCAGATAACCAGTTCCTGCCTCCTGCCCCTCCTCATGTCCAGGCTTGCACATGAATTCATAAAAGGCTTAGAGGATTTAAATAGCCTGGTTACAAAATTGTATTGAAACATAGATACTGATGCAAATTGTACAGCCTGTTGGCACTGCATGAATCACGCCAGGCCTAGAAAGAGTCTACATTAATTCCAAGTGTGCTGTATTTCCATTTCCAAACTGTTCTCTTTTCATATTCATATTGTGTGTTGCCTTCATTTAGATTATTTTCTTTCTTTCTTCTTTCTTTTTTAAATTTTCTTTTGTATCTGTTAATGCTTTTGCCAAGTCTCTGTATACGTAGCTAATTTCCAAAGCTTCCCTCATCCTGTTCTGTGTTTGATCTCCAGTTCCTCCAAAGGAATATATACAATGCCAATCAGAAATTGAGATAAAGAAAGAAGCATCTCTTGAACTAGTTGTTACAAACAAACTCCTATTATAAACAGAACCAAAAGAATAAGAAAAGGGTCTTTCCCACTAGAAAGCTGCTTTTTTTTGCATCCCAGATATACACAGGGGATTGGTGTCCTACCATTTTGGTCATCCTCCCTTCTTTTGTATGAAAAACTTGCGCTACCCTTTGAAGCCTGTTTCTGGTTTCCAAGGGAAAGCGAGCTGCTCCCACGTCACTGGCATGGGGAGCACAGGCACACAGGCAGCCTCACCAACAGCACACACACCATGCCATCAACAGCAGGCTGCTCCTCAAAGGACGGAGAAGAAGGAAGCCCAGTCTGGCTGGTGACACTGCCACTGAGCGGGCTCCTTGCTGAGATGGCTCGTGTGATGCCTGGCCGTGTTCAGGAGGTACATTTGAGAGTGGCTACAGAACACCTGCCATTAGGAATCTGCATTTACAAAGCCACACATAACTTCGGTGAATCTTATGCCTGTGGGGAGTAACGGGCACGACATGCAGCTCTGCACGCTGCAGCAGCTGCCACGATGTCACAACACTGTTGTTCGATGTTCGCTTCCAAAAATTACAGAAGTAGTTGTAACAAATACAGTTGTTCATAAATCCCCGGAATAGCCTGCTGTGTGAAAAGTTCATTAAAAGTCACATTCAATTAACTAATGACTGTCACAGCCAGATGTGTATATCCTGAGGTACAGTTTAATGTATGTCAGACACAGACAAAATGACAGGCTAAATGATGATTAATGCTTAGCTGACAATTTCATAAAGCATCATACTAAGTAAAGGAATGCCTCTGAAATCAACAGGCTAATTTACACAGCGTCAGCTAACTGGGGTGAAAATATGAAATAAGGATAAATAGATTATATCCAAAAAACAAAAAAAAGGGAGAAATGCAATGTGCTTGAAGTCATTCCCCAGGATATATTTCTGTTTCACCCAGCTGGGGAAGAAATATTTCCTTTTCAGGTCAATAATTAGACAAAGATTTTGTTTGAAGTAATGAACCAAAAAACCAGAGCTGTAAGTGCATTCCCTAAAAGACAAAAAGGGCAAGGCAGGGTCTCAAATGTGACTGACTGGGCTTCTGAAGAGAAGCAGCATCACACAGAGGCTCAGAAGACTCAAAAGAGTGGTGTTCATGAGCCTTGCCAGAGCTTTGTGGAACATGCTCCAGGCCTGACACATATTATTGTGATGCTACAGCAGAAGTACAGGCAGCTGAGACTGTGCTTTCATTGTATGAATGTGCTGGCAACAACACTGAGTTAAGGATTTCTTCTGCCTACTTCACAGACAGTCAGTTTTAGCTCCATGAAAACATGCATCATCTCCCACAAATGGCTGTGGGCTTATGCTGTATCCAGGAGCAGCAAAAGGAGCATAGGGCGGACCACAGGCACTAGTGAATATTGCCAGAGGGGTACCATGAAAGCATGATCTCCACTCAAGCTCTGCTACACTGCAACCATCAACATGTGCTTAATTGTGTGGGTCAAGACCTGGGCTGACTTGGCAGAGCTGGAGTGTGTCCAGGCATGGTCTTTTGCTGGGGTGATGTCCAGTTTATGCATCAGCATTTAAAGAGAAGACACTGACTCCTTTTGTCACACAGCTCCAAGCTCCTAGCGCAACTGAAGCAGTGCAGAAATGTTGCCAGGCCGTTACCTGTCTACTAATAGTTGGGTTTTGCAGAAAGAGGCACAGAAAAGGTACGATGCAGGCGCTGGAAAATTGCTGTCTGCTTGTCTTACAGCAGTGAGAAAAACAATACGTGTTGCTCTTGTTTTGTGAAATAGTTTCTTAAAAGTCTCTGGTTTTCATGATTTTGTCTTGTCTACTCAGTGACTCCTGATCTTCTGGCGACAGAAATTACCTAGCAAGTTAGTTCAGTTGGAAGATTCACGCAGTTCCTGATCTCCGGGGTATCAAATTCTGGACCAAATGCATTCCTTTCCTTTCCTTTTGCATTTATCTTTATATTCATTTTTTCCTCATTCTGTTAGAATGGTATCAGGAAGTTAGAAGAAGATTACTTGTGTGGCTGTCTGCAAGGTGTTTCTTTACGACTAAGGTCAATTCAGCCTCCCAGAGCTGCTAGCACTGGCTGCTGCAATAATGTCACAAACTGTACGAATTCCTGGGCTGAACATTTTCCCTTTTTCGGAGATATCTGTCCTCTGCACATCACAGCAGTTAGACAAAAGGATCATATGGGATGGGGATATGAACCAGCCCCAGGTGGAAATGTTGGGAAATTGTCCTACCTGGAGCAATCTTGTTAGATATCCAGAATAAGCTGTAGTGACTGGGGAAAAGTGCTAAAAAAGCAGTAAATTGAGAAGAAAAAAAAAAAAGAAAGGAAAGAAAAATAGTTGAATATGAAGAATAATCTCCAGTTTTCACAGAGTACAAGGGCCAGGTTCACAGCATTCCTCTAGTTCATTTCTTTATGTCATGGGTATACAGGTTGCAGTGACATCTCTGAGGTCTTCCCATGCTATTTATAATGTACTTACATCTGTAACTGTTTTACAATATTATTGTCTCAATTTTTGCTTTTTATTTTTTTTTAAGTAAAGCAAATAGCAACTTCTCTTTCAGCTATAAATTCCCAGCTCTATGAATTGGCTTAGGAGAACTGCTCTTTTGAGACGGCAGTCCCACCTAAACACATGGTATGTTAAGGTACCCAGCTTGCTTTGGTTGTCTCCAAAAGGTCAGGTTGTTCCTCAGACTTTTGTTAACTAGAGAGCACTCTTTAGCAAGCACTGTGTAAAGGAGCTGGAGCTTTCAAAAGGACGTAAACAGGACTCTCAGTGGCTGCAACAGCTGGAAGAGCAAACAAGAGATGGGTCAGTGATGAATGAAGCACAAATCAGTAGACAGACAGAAGACAAGAGAAACAGCACTGGGGAAAATTATCTGCATGTCATCACAAGGTGATTGGAGAACTGATATTACAGGCATCCAAGCACATGACTATCTATTACTTTGGCATTAGTTGTCATTTAAACTCAGTATCTGAGTAATCTGGACTAAAAAGTTGCAGATATGGAAGACACTAAATGCAAGTACTTTGGATTAAAAGAAATCAGACAATAGAGTGGACTTGAATCTGAATTTCCACTTCAAATGTAGAGCTCATTATGTCAGGAATGATGTAAGCAGTAATAAGCTTGCATTGTGTCTTCCTGGGAGTTACTGATTTCATGGCTGGCTGAGAGAAGTCTCCAGGGAGAGAGCACGTGGATGCTGAAAAGCAGAAAAAATCAATTCCCAAGAGGAGTGAAAGAACTTTCTGTCTTAAAAAAAAGACAAAAAAAAAAAAAAAAAAGAGACAAGAGAAGATGTTTCATGAAAGAAACGCTCAGAATGATTCAGCTCTTTGGAGTGCATCAAGTTAGCTTTACAAAACAGACTGTTTCTATGTATTCACCATTCAGGAACCTTCAGTGATTTAGTGAATTAATTTCTTTCAGGAAGTTTCTCAGAAGTGTCTCACCAATATCACTGGAGAATTAATCTTTATAATTCAGTTGTCAAGCAGCGTGACTGATCTCCTCTAGTCTAATTCTTGCTCCCTCATTACATGGTCTCTGTTTCAAAAAGACATTTTCCCCTAAAAAAAATATCATCACCTAGTCACAAAATTAATCTCAAATTCAAGCAGCCTTGAAGACCGAAGTTCTTTACTTTGTGTTTATTAATCTCAGGAAGTGAACATATCTAGGGCATAGACAATGGATTTGAAGATACAGTCTGACCCTCTTGACCCTCTTATAACCTTTAAGATCTTTAAGAGAATGATGGATTTGGAGGTCCAAAATATCATACCAGCTAATGAGACTGTAGGGGAAGAGAATAAGTATGGAAATACCTGAGATTTAATAATTTCTGAGCTGGGCAGTTTGAGCAAGAATCTATCCAACAGAAAAACCATCAGTGAAGGACTGGGGAGAGAGATGGAGTTTTAGAAAGCAGAAGCAAAATATTTCTCCCCAATGGTAATTAAATTGTGAAATGTCCAACCAAAACTAGCAAAACAGCTGCAAGAAGAAATCACATTCAAACGGAAGCTGGATGTGATCAGATCAGGTGCCAACTAGAAATTGTGTCCATATCCAGAGCCACTGAACAGGCATATCTCCAATTTATTCAGACATTATTAGGCTGCCAGAGCAGTGCCTCCGTTCACAGACTCTCCACGATTGTGAGAACAGCTGTAATGATTCACACAAAAGTTCGATGCCTACAGAAATGGTGCATGTAATCTTTCTGTATTTCAAACTTACAATGAAGTTCATTCCTGCCACAATAATTTAGCAACAGTAAAGGTCTTGGTTATTGTGGAATGCAAAATTTTCAAATCATCACTGTGTAGGGGACACACAGCCTGAGGGGTTTTTCCTCTCTCATAATCCCTGAAAGACACGCTTCCTCTAATTGTCCACTAGAAAATATTATTTCCTCTTCAGATTTGTAGACATAACATGGGACAGTTTACAATGTGCAGAGATGGCTGGTCTTCTACATTAAGAAATCAAATTATTTGAGGGGCTGTCACTAAAAAGTTCATTTGCTATATTGTTTAGACTTTATGCAATGTTCACTCAATGAATGTGCTTCTAAATTTAATAGAGTGGCTACTATAATTAAGTCTTCGCATAGAGGACAGACAAAGTGGTTCTTGCTACACGGAAAGTGCTAAATACTGACTTACATATTTTTTCTGGTTTGGTTTCATGCAAGAGAACAGAGAATTTCCTCTGCTACACAACGGATGTGAAATATGCAGCAAAAAAGATGTTTTCCAATCAGAAAACCTGGCACTTTTTTTTTCAGTTTTTGTGTGCGTGGGAGGAGGGTGGTTTGGGTTTTTTTCTAGTTTAGTTAATTTAGAACAATACGACTTGATCATGAGAGAATAATGTCTGGAATCAGAATGTGAAAAGAACAAAAGGAAAAAATGCTTTTCATTGAAACACTGAAACACAGTGAAAAAAACATTTTCCAAACTTCAGTTTTAATTTGCACCTATTAAAATACAGCCCCACATCCAAAGCAAAAGTATGACAACATCTTATTCTGAAAAACCTAAATGCTGATGGAAAGATATAACTTCCATAGGGGTTTTCTCCATTTTAAGGAGCTTCTAAGGATGTTTAAATGTGAATGAACCTCTTAATTATTTTGCTCTCAAGCATTAATTGCATAACCAGGTAATGCGACAGATATTAGGAGCAAAAAAATAAAATATATGGTACCAAACATAAACAGTTTGAAGGTGAAACTACCTTAGGCTGGAGTGTTCAAATGCACATTTTTGTTGTAGACAGTTCTCTTCATTTTCATTATATTCTCATTTCATCTAGGTTTTCTTCCCCTCCTAGATCACACAGTGCAAATTGAGGAGGCGTTGCTGCCTTAAGACTCCCTTCCACAAAATCCCCATGAGATGGGCACGGATGTGCCAGTGTAGGAGTACAATGGATCTATAGTTTGCCCCCTTCTTTTCATTCCCCGGAGCATGAAAGTTCCTGGGACTGATCTTTTTCCTTTCCTGCAACCAGCTTTAAAAACCCCACTTTTTCTGCTAATGGCATATCGAGTCTTGACATGAGAATGACAGAGCTATCCATAAAATGGTACCAGCCTCCCAAGCTTGACTATCTGTTGCCCTTTCTTCAGGGAATGTGCATAAACACTTGTACAAACATGAGTTCCAGCATTTATACTGCTTGCATATGAAAATACCTGCTACTAAATGCCAGGAATGTTACCTAGGGTTCAGGACAGCAGCTGTCACTAGCAAAGCTGACAAGGGGAAAAACATAACACTGTAAATTCAATTTATAGGCATGGTATAATGAAAAATATTCACTATGGGTTTAACGTATTCCTTTTGCACTAATGTCTGTGTTTTATATGCAAAGATATGCTGCATATTTATAGGCCCAAACTACATCACACATGTTGGGACACCAGACTGTGCCTGCTTGGATGTGCACGTCCAGATTCATCCCATCCCCATCCTTGGAAGTGTTCAAGGCTATGCTAGATGGAGCTCTGAGCAATCTGGTCTAGTGAAAGGTATCCCTGTCCATGGCAGGGAGGTTGGAACTAGAGGATCTTTAAGGTCTCTTCCAACTCAAACCACTCCATGATTCACTACAGCTGTCTGTGCCCTTGTAGGCAGCTCTCCACTTTCATTCTCCATCATCTGTGTTAGGATATACAGGCAGGAAGGAGATTGCCTGCCTCCTGAAACACGTCTCCAGTCCTGAAGCTTAGGGTCCTGTCACCAAGAGTTCAAAGCTCCCTCTCCCCCAAGTTTCCATCTTTAAATCAATAAGAAAAATATCAGTGGGTTAACCACCATCTGCTTATTAACCACTTAGGGTGGGAGAGCTTGAGAACCAGATGTTAATCTAAGGCACATCATTTAAGAAAACATTGGGAAAGCTTTAGAGTTGCCTTCTATTTAGTATATTGCAAGAGATACATGAGGGCATCTCTGGGCCTGTAATTTACTCAAGGTGATGGACACTGGATAGTGACCTTTAATCCAACACCACCTGAATCAGTACACTCAGACCTTTCTCTTTCACCATCCTCACTGCCCTAAAACTGTACATGACCTCCTTCAGACCTGTTATATCATCTGCCTTACTCAATACACTGCTGTCACAGATTTTAACACTCCAGAAAGAAGACAAATTACATTTTATTCTTTTTCTTGGAGCATTGAAATAGAAACCTGCCTCTGAGTTGAGTAGCTTGGAGCTGGGTCTTCTTACCTCGATTTCAAGTGGGTAGACAAGAACATTTTTATCCTCAAGCTCTGGTTTACTGCTCAGAGCTGGCAGAAAATCTCTCTGCCTTTTTTACTAGACTTTGCATGCCCACCTGAAATAGGTCTGCTGCAAGGAGATAGGCAATTTCTTTCTTGGCTTAAGCCCTAGAGTCAAAAGTGGAGTTAGTCTAGTTCAGCATTTGGAAGGTTCATGTCAGGGTAGGTGTGAAAACAGTATGGCTGCTTGTGGTAAGACAAAAGAGAGTGCTAAGAGGAACTGGCAGAAAGTCTCTATTAAAAAAAAAGAGTAAATTACTGAGAGTCCTGTGTTTCTCATAATGGACTTCCACATGCCGTGTACTGAACCAGATGTGTGCAACAAAACCTTGCTGTGCTTGGGTAATCTCACAGGGACAGAGGGAAAATCAGTGCTGAGCATATTCCATAGCAGTCACAGAAATACCAATGCTTCTGAATGCTTCCTCTAGCCCATGGCTTTTCCATCATTGCTACAAAGGGACTGCTCCAATACCATAACTCCAGTGCAGAACACCATGAACAATGAAATCCAGATTTAGCAGTAAAAAAACCACTCTTCCAGAAACTAACCTGTCAAGGCCGAGAATAAAAATGGCAGAAGTATGTTTTGTTCACCAGTGTGGGGTTTTTTTTCTTTCATGGTATTAAATCAGTTTAACTTTGATTTCTGCAAAATAAGTAAGTTGTCCATCATCACAAATAAGCAATGGTTGAAAGAGAATTTTGGCTCTAAACATTCTCTCAAAGTTTGGGTTTTTTTGTTTTTGTTTTTTTTTTTTTTTAAATAGGGACCCCAAATTAGGCATGATTCGTCTACTAGCAGGAGGTCCAGAGAACCAGACAGTTCATCTAAAGTTAACAGGACTGCAGAGGAATTGTTAACATATTAATTTAGGCATTCATCACTGAAAACATTGATTCTTCTTCTCTCTGTTTAAAAACTGGTTCCCTATGAAGTCAAAGTATTCTGAAAATAAGCACTGATTTACTTCCTTGAATGCCTTGATCAGTATATCCATGGTGTGTTTTACTATTAGGCTATATTTGCACACAGGCAATTTGTTCCACTCCAAAAAATAGCAGCCAACTGTTGTAGCTTGCCAAGAGATCTCACCGACAGCTTGACAGACTGCGAGAGCGATTTGCCCATTTAGTACACAGACATAAATCTTTACACCTAACAGCTTTGTTTAAGAGCCAGGACTGCTCGCTCCTACACCTGAACCTGCCACCAACACATGTACGGTCGCGCCGGGAAAGAAGCGGCAGTGAGGGAGAACGCTTGGATTTACAAATGTTGACTTGAATAGTGTTGCTTGCCCTCACACAGATGCCGAGTTCATGGTGTAGTCCAGACTTTTTATATTCAGTCCTCCAGTGCTTGTGGCTGTGCGAGCCACACGAACAAATTCCAGCTTTGCCTTCCCTGCACAAGTGCAGCTCTTGGGAAGGACTACGGTCAACTTGTGCCCCTGCTGGTCTCCCCGGACTCTGCAGAGAAGGGTCCTTGTTACAACTTAGCAAAATGCAGGTACCATGTTCCTTCCTCAAAAATCTTCTAAAAACAGGAGCGATGATAGATTTCAGCATTGCCCCCTACAAGGATGCTCAGAGGGCTGGAGCACCTCTCCTATGAAGACAGGCTGAGAGCTGGGGTTGTTCAGCCTGGAGAAATCTCCAGGGAGACATAATGAGGTCTTTCAGTACTTAAAGGGGGCTTTTAAAAAGAAGGGAGAGGGACTTTTAATATGGGCAGATAGTGACAGGACAAAGGGCAATGGTTTTAAACAGAAAGACAGCAGTTTTAAATTAGATGTTAGGAAGAAATTCTTTACTCAGAAGGTGGTGAAGCACCTGAACAGGTTGCCCAGAGAAGCTGTGGATGCCCCATCCCTGGAAGTGTTCAAGGCCAGGTTGGATGGGGCTTTGAGCAACCTGGTCTAGTGGAAGGTGTCTCTGTCCATGGCAGGGGGCTTGGAACTAGATGATCTTCAAGGTCCCTTCCAACCCCAACCCTTCTATGATTCTATGTGAAAATTATTGCTCTATTTTTACCTCAAATTATTAAGCTACAAAATGAAGACTATTTTTATCATTAAAAAATAGAAAACTACAGATAGTTGCTACTACTCGGTGCACAGTAAGACACTTAGCTAAGAATATCAGGAAGGCTGCACTAGGTCAGGGTAAGTGCCCTCTTGCCCAGCATTATGTCCCTGAATAAGACCAATAGCAAATGCTTCAGGAAAGAGTGTAGCTGAAGGACAAGCAGGTGGTGATAGCTTTGCCATTCCAGCTTCAGCAATTACCATTTTAAGGATTTTCAGAATAGAGATTGGAGCTGGACAATTATGCTTAACAGCCCTTGATGGATCTTGCTAGTAGCTATTAATCAAAAGGGGAGCATCTTTTGTCATTTTGTGACTGATTAGTTCCTTTGAAAGCTCCTAGCGAGGACCATGTGTAAGGCTTTTTTAGAAATCTAGGTAACTGCAGAAGGCAAATCACCCTTATCCATACATTCACTAACATTTTGAAAGAAGGCTATTAGGTTTCTGCAGCATGTGTTCCCAAGGGGCTAAGCAGGTGCCTCCGGAGCCTTTGTGGCACCACATTTGTTGCCCCCTCTTTTCTGGGACAATTCCCACAGCCAGTTAAGTAACAGCTAGTGGTTCAGCATTTTCACATTTTAATTTGCTGGTAAGCCGCATCTGATCCCACCATTGTTATTAATGTCTTCAAAATTAGCCACAGTGCCCAAAGTATCAGCCCTAACAGCACAATGATCCCTAAGTTTCCCCTTTCTTGTTCCCACAACAGCTAAACGCTTTTATGAAGCAAATAGTAAAATCCTACATCTTTACTCCCTCATGATTACCTTTTAAGAAGACCAGAACCTCTGTATTGCCACTCCTGACTGGCAAGTTTTATTCTTAGCTGAAACTCATAATTGAGGGAAATATGCCTTCATTGCCCTCGAGAATCAAAGAAAGGTCATTGATAAAACAGACCACTAACAGCTGGTGTGAATCAGTGTAGCTCCAATAATATCCCTGCAGATATATAAAAACAAATAAAAATATTATCTTCTCTAAAAATACATGCATTTTCTGTAAAAGTTCAGGTGGATGGATGGATGGATGGATGGATATATTTTAAGGGTTATTTAAGAAAAACTTATTTCAGTAATCAACTGGCTTCAGATCTTGGCCACCTGGGCACACACGGGCTCATGCCCAGCTCACTGTCAACCACATCCCTAGGTCTTTTTCCACCAGGCAGTTTTCCAGCCACTCTTCCCCCAGCCTGTAGCGCTGTGCGGGTTTGTTGTGACCCAGGCATAGGACCCGACACTTGGCTTTGTTGAACCTCATCCCATCAGCCTTGTCCCATTGACCCAGCTTGTCCAGAGCCCTCTGCAGAGCCCTCCTGCCCTCCAGCAGACCAACACTCCCTCCCAACTTAGTGCCATCTGCAAACTGAATGAGGGAGCACTCAATCACCTTGTCTATACCATTGATAAAGATATTAAACAGGATTGGCCCCAGTACTCAGCCCAGGGGGACACCACTCGTGACCAGCCTCCCTCCAAACTTGTGCTGGAAGCTGCCTTCAGCAAAGCCACTGTCAGGAGGTGTCTCTTGAGACTGGAAGCTGCCTAATCTGTGTATTGGAGCCTTCCAATACCCAAGACAGGATGATTTTGAAGAATACAGATGGATTCTAAAATCTTGCTGGCTGATGAAAAATAAGGGTAGTAAATCATTCCTTGATGAATTCCACTTGTTTCTTTAGACTTATCCTTAGGATAAGTGATACAAACACAAAGCTTCTCGTGGCTGGACCAGTAGGCAAGATGGGAATAGTCTGAAAGTTGTCAGTATTGGGTTTTAAAGGCATCCATCACACCCTGTTACAATGCTAGCAGCAGTCTTAAAAATGCCAATTATTTAGAAACACTGAGCCATACTATGCTATACAAATTGAAGGGGGCTGATTTTATTACAAATACTTCTGTCTTTTCCAATTAAGAACGTAGCATTATGTAGTGATGTGAAACTGTCTTGTTAATTTACCCTTGGAGAGCATTTATTCCAGGCACACAGTAACAGAGTAGAAATTAGTTTCCCTCTCTCCCTTGCAATGACTGTGATGGGAGCTAATAGGAACATTAATAACAATCTTGACCCAACCTGCATCTAATCTTCTCCTGCTATGAATGGAGTGACAGCAATTTGCACAATCTGATGATATTTTGTTCTTCGCTTCACAACAGTAGCTTCAAAACAGTTTCAGATTATCCACTCTTTTCTAAAGAAGGATTAAATCCATACATATTTACAAAAAAAAGAATGTTGTTAATCAATTTCTATTCAGTAATATATTTTTCAGGATTGCAAGACATAATTTTAGAAGCATGCATGATAATGCTTTACCATTTAAATCCATTGCATCATTTGATTTTGATCTACATGAACAGGTATTGTTAGAAGAAAAAAATGACAAAGCCCACAGATTCGTAAGAGGAAGATAAAGAGGAACATTTATACTATACTCCTATCTATTTGAATCAGTATTAGATTTATATCTAGGTCACTTCTTGAATAATATGGCCTCTGAATTCCATTAAGTTTCTGGTATCTCTATTACAAATAGAGATCAGAAATAAGAATTTTATTCTTTCGTGTTTTACTTCTCTCTCACAATAGAGATTGAAACCTGGATATCATAATCCGTTGTCATAGACATTATTTCAATATTACTTTTCATTTAGAGGATAAAGAGGGGAAAAAAGGTGCTTTTCGTAGATTTCACTTAAAAATGACTTAAAGTAAGTGAAATATAGAATCATACTGTGTACACAGATTCGTTCCAGAAAATACACCCCTAGAGAGTATTTTTCTGTTAACATTGTTGAGATAAAACTCACATCTTCAAATTGCCGATTTCCATTTGAGCGCTGCCAGGGAGAGATTTCCATTCTTTAAGTTGCACTGCCCTCTAGGGGAAACGATCTGTAGCTGTAATTCCATGTCCATGCCGCGAGAACAAAAGCTGTCCTCGGTTTTCTCCGTCAGTTTTGAAGGCTGAACACTTCGCTTCTTCCAAATGTTATGCTGATGCTTGGTATGGCTTCGGCAGTGTAGCACAAAGATGCGTGAGGCCCCGATATAGTCATGTTTTATTTGCATTTTTATTCCCTTACATGTTCTATTTGTGTGTGTGTGTTTGTGTGCTTGTAAATCCTGTCTGGGAAGGTCTGGAGGTGTTTTTTCTATTTCTCTGAGATTTGTGGGTGCAGTGTAGTCTATCCATGGTCTGATGCTGCTGCACTGTGGTGCCGAATGCTTCACGAAGCCATGCCGTAGGTCCCAGGGGAACGTGCTCACGGCTTCTGCACGACTGGAGGGACGGAAAACACGGCAGGGCCAATATTGCTTACTAAATGCTTTAACTTCTGCTTCGCAGTGCACATTCCTAACACATACGTGGGCACTGCCTAACTATATGGACAACTGCAGGGTTCTGGTGCACATGCTACACACATGGTCACCATACACATGCATACCTGGAATTTCCTGCCAGCCACGGGGTTTGCTCTGTGTGTGTCCGGCAGTGCAGTATTTGCATCGTGCTCCCAGTATCCTACAGTTCACAGTATTTGCTAACTCAAGTACTGAGGGCAGAAATTCATGGCAAGAAGCACAGCCTGCTTCACTGTGAGGCAAGCAGGCTATGCGCCCACCTCCCATTCAGAGCAATTTTCAGGATTCTCCCTCTGATGCTGTTTACCAGCATGATGAACCACCGAAAGAAAAGTATGGATTTGGAAAAGCCTTACCTAAAGCATAAGCCTGTTTAGTGTATCTTGTCCTGTCTAGCTCACCCTTCCTCTCAGTGGTCTGGGGACATGGACTCAAGAGGCAAAACGGTAACCACGGCTTTTCTGCTGGAGGTTAAAGTGTGTGTGGCCATGTTTGGGATCCTTCACAAGGCAGCTCTGGGCATTCTGAAGATCTAGTCTTCACTGAAGGAGCTGATCAAAGTTGCTTGTGCAAACCATGAAACTGACAGGTGGCCTCTAGTTTGGAAAAATTATCATTTTCCAATAAACAGCTGACAAAAAGACAGGTCTTAGTAAGAAGCTCCCTAATACGAAATAAAGAAAAAAGAAAAGAGATTCTTATTTCTCCCTAATAAGAAAAAAAAGAAAGTTATTTCTGCTATTTGAGTCCTGTTATTATCTAAAAAAACCCCAAAAAAAAAAACCCAAAAAACCAGAGAGCTAGTCAAATAATGGACAACTATGATTATCATATCCATACAAACTCAAAAGGTTCACAGGGAAGCAGGATATCACACTGGGGAAGGCATCTGGGACATATATCTGGGTATGATGAATTCCACCCCCCTTCATACAGAGTAAAACTGAGATTTCACAGTACAAATTAAAGCTGTCAGGCATCTACACGACTTGAAAATGGAATAAAATTCTAGAAGAGAAATTTCTGTAGCAGATCTTTTCTCTTTCACAATTTCTTGGAAAAGGCGTATGGTGAAGGAGGAGCAGGACATGGATCAGTGAAGTGTATGTAATGCTTCAGTATCTCTCCACAGTAGATGCTCCAAATAAGACAGCAGAAATAATGACTGAACCAGAGAACAATGATGGGATTTAGTATTTGGAATGAAAAGAGATCAGGTTGGTATGGACAGAAATAGGCTGTCATGGCTATCAGAAATTCTTGTAAGGAAAAAGAGCACACTGTGAAAATTGCAGGAATACCGAAGCAGAAAAAAATCAGTAACTAATGAAAACTCATCTTTGAGTTTCTTTGAAGAAGATTAAGGGTTTCACAAAGAGGGAATGGAGAGTATGAATTCATCACATGAAGCAAGCTGCAGTGTTAGCTGTGAGCTGATGCTGAGCCTCCAGGACCTTCTGGCTACTGTGGTGGTATGTGGAAGATGAACACAGCACACTCCACTGGCTCAAATTAGTGCACAAACATTACTGTTGTGGATCTACTGGCTGAACTAAAGGTACTCCAAAATTTTTCCCCACTCACTGCTGTCCCATTGCCCTTCTGAGGAGACACAGGAGGATCAAATCCTAGTTCACTGCCAAGCACAGCCTTGTGCTCTGGTGGCAGGGAGCAGGAGAGAGGAGCACTCTCTGCTTTTCTCCCCGTGCCTTTTCTCCTCCTTGCCACAGCTGCAAATCCACTTTGATTACCCTGCCTAACACGGGGGAAGGTCCTGTTACATCACAGTGAGTGCTGTGGAGAAAGCTGCCTCAGGCTCTGACCCCAGGCTCAAATCAGAGCTCATCCATCCACACCTCCACCGTTGCCTCAGAGCGGGACTAGGGGGTGCATTTTGGCAGCACACCAAGGAGAGCCTGGTGGCCACTGGTGACTTTTTAGGCAAGGAGCTGATAGCACCCTAACAGCTGATCCCATCTTCCACTCTCAAGTACGTTCACCCAGCAACATTACAATTTGTATAGTAACAGCACTTTTATAGGCACTTCCCAAAGCTTTCTTGACCTTTTGGTAAAGAGGGGCATGCTGCAGCACGTTCATGCAATAAGTTCAGCATTCAATGTCCACTAATTCTGTGTACTTACCTTTCAAACAAATAGCTATAACCATTTTGTTAATTATTCCCACTTTTTATCACTGGACAACAATTGCAGCCTTAAACTTTCAGCCTGCAAAAAATCCTTCTTAGTCCTTTCATGTTTGATTTTGAAAATAGGATTGTCTTTAAAAATCAATTACAAAAGAGAGATTTAGCAACATCCAGAGATAAGTCCAATGTGAGCAGCAGCCCAGCATGTAGTAGTGTAATCACTGCATGTTAGTAAGAAGTGAAAATTGTAGGAGACAAAAATGATCTTAATTTGTAAAATGATGTGAGCTGTTCTGCCTCATACAGCTAAGTATTTTATTTAAAAGTTCAATTTTTTTAATGTATCCTTCTTAAGTGTCTCATTTTGGATCTTGGACAAGTGAAAGGACTGTATTTTTCAGCTGAGACAGTATCCTTGGTATTATAACGCCTTTATTAAATATTTTTAAAAATATCTGTATAAATAGATATTATAATGTCTATATTATTAAATGTATTACCTCAATTTTCTGTTCCTTGGTTGTCTGATTGCTTTTTAAAGATTTTTAAGCACTACTTGTCCTTTTAGGACTATTTCCTTTTTTAGGGACTTCTTCCTCTTTTTTGGGGGGCTGTGTTCATCTACACAGCACCTCCAGAAAGCCCTGCAATCTCAGCACTATCGGCACTTGTAAGACACACGGTCCCTAATAAGACATGAAGTGGTAAAAATTTCCTATGTTTTTTATGGGATGGAGCCTGCTGGTGAGTATGGGACAGAGGAGACCTGTGACCAGGGTGACTGCCACCAGCCCCTTGTCCACAAAACTGGGTTTGTTACCTGGTGTGCAACAAGCCAACAATCACACACTCGAGAGAGACATTGATTATTTATTTATTTCAGGGTGCTCCGCGGTGTTCCACAAATCAGACACCTTCCTCCAGGTTTTCCGTGCCATTATTTACACACAGAAACCCAGAGTCAGAGTCAGCTTTCCAAGAACAGCCCCTCTACTGTGAGCAGGCAGGAATTCTGTACAAGTTACACCACCCCAGCTAACATCTGTGCATGCCCAGGGGAAGGGTCTGCACCTGGTCAGGGGTCTTTGTGCTCTGTAGGTGTGACTTTTAGTATTATAATGTAGTTCAGCTATAGGGCACGTGGACATCAAATATTTTGCCAAGTTAATAACGTATCCATCGACATGCATCAACACCTTGATTTACTACACCCTTAAGTCTGTTGGTTCCCAGATGTCCTTGACTATCTGTTTTACTGACTTATAACATTTTGTTTTACTACATCCCGTTCACTACATCTTGATTTGCTACGTCCATAGCTCACAACTAACAAGCTTTAAGCTTCAGTTCCCGGATGTCCTTGACTGACAGGTGCTGGCTGCTGCGTGTTCGCCTGGTTAGATCTTCTTTCTTGCTTATTAGGCTTGAAGGTGTGCAGGGACCTGCCATCAAAGAACATCCCGGCTTGGCATAACCTCGGCCCATTCCCCACTCGCAGGCGGCCGCGGGCCGCTCCAGGCCGGAAGTGACGTGCCCGCGCCGTCAGCGCCGCCGGAAGCGCCGCCGCCAGCAGTAAACAACGGCGTCGGGAGCCGCGGCCGCCGCTTCCATCTTGGAGGAGCCGCAGCCCGCGCCCACCGGGGACCATGGGCAGCGTCCTGGGCCTCTGCTCCATGGCGAGCTGGGTAAGGCGGCCGCGGGCGGCGCGGGGCTCCCGCCCTGCCCTTCTGTGCCTTCCGCAGGCTCGGAGCCGGCGGCCGGTGCTTCCCTCCCTCCTTCCCTCCCCTCCCGGGCCTCGCCCGTCGCCTCCCCGCGCCTGTGTCACCCAGGGCGGCTGTGGTGCTGCCTTCCCTCCTCCTTCTCCTCCTCCTTCTCCTCCTCCTTCTCCTCCGGCACGGGAAGGCTGCGGGCCCCTGCCCGGCCCCAGACGGGCTCTGTCCTCCCCAAGCGGCCGTGGCCCCCGCTCCAGCCGAGCAGGGCTCTGTCCCCGCCGCGCAGGAGGGGGCAGGCCCCGCCGTAGATCCCCCTTTCTCGGGCTGCTCCTGGCATCCCCAGGGATCCTTCGGGGCCGTTTCGCCGGGGCTATGGGGAGCTTTGTCCTTAACCCAGACAGGCCGGCCTGTCGAGCTGCTGGGCGCCGCTTAATCCGCGTTTCTCTGCGGGAGGTTTTACGGTGTCCCCTAAAATCACCTCTCCCCGCATCTGTAAAGAGTCTGATCAAATGCTTTGAACTCCGGCGTTTCTTTCGGGAAAATCAAAACCCGCACGTTTCCCTGATTCTAATATTTGTATGTATTTCCTCTTTCTTACGGCTTTGTCCTGAGCAGCTCCACCCTTTGTAGCATCTTTGTCTTGCCGAGCCATGCTTTCCTCGCGGCACGGTAATCCGTGGTGATGTGTCACCACCGTGCTGAGGCAGCACCGTCAGGTGATTTTTGTTAATAGGAAACAGTAGGTGGAGGTGGCATTAAAACTGCTGGCACTATGCAGGGAAGTGAAGAAGTTGGTAAAGAGCCTTCAACTGAGGCATTGCTTTTTTTTTATCCATAAGTGGTATGTCTTTCCAAGTCCAGTCCCCTGTGTATATCGACACAGTCAAGTGGTTTGTGAGGTTTTAGATGTTTGCTGTAAAAATGTCAGTGGGATTGTGAAAATCTGCATTTTTCATACCAAAATTAGTGTAACAAACATGGATTAAATTGAATTACCTCTTATTAAAGAGGTCATACACACACTTCTAGTGATATAACAATACCTCATACTGATCCAGGCTCCTGTTTTTTGTGATATCTGAATGTATGGGCTTTGGCTCCTCTAGTGCAGAGTGAAGTTTAATTAAGAGAGATGATCCATAATCCCTTAATCTCATGTACAGATTATATGAAATTATCACCAAATTGGAAAGTCTGCATAAGTTAACTTCCAGGCTGAAATGCATGTAAATAATCAACTAGAACACTGATAATATGCTTTTAACTAATTACTGCCAGGGTTCATTTTGCTCTCATTAACATTTTAAACACTACTTAATGGTTTAGCCAGTTAGGCTTTAATTACTCGCTGAATATAGTTGACATTATTTTTTTAAATTATTGTCAAATACTTCATGACATTGTGAATATAGGCTTTAATTCAAATACTTGAGTTAATATATACTGTATTTTTGAGTTTATAAACAGCCTTTCTGACAACTGGTTGTTGTTTGTAGTGCATGAAGATCTCTTGTCTACTTGCTCTTGAGTGTTTGTTTCTCTACAGAGAAATTCAGCTAATGGCTTCTTAGATAAAATGATTTGCATGAGATAATAATCGTAATTAAGTCAGGTTTACTGTGAGTAGTTAATCCCTGTCCCTTCCTTTAAAGTGCCCGAACAAATCAGGGTGGGTTGTTTTTCTTGGTAGTATTTTTCTCTCTCCCCTGATGGCTGCTAAGTGTTGATTTTCTTTCCAGGTTTAAAGCCACAGCTAATTAGCACTTAAAGCTTGTCCAACAGTCCTGAATAGGAGAAACATGTGCATGCTGCTCTCTAAGGATATGCCAGTACAAACACTGTGGCTCTGAGAAGGAAGCACGCAGTGAGGGTGAGGGGGCAGCTGAACCAGATGCGGTGGAGTTGGTGCTGGTGCGGGCTGTGCCATGGCTGGGCAAAGCTCCTGTGCCTGAGAGGACGCTGCTGTCAGTGCTGCCTCTCTGCAGGGCCATGTGTTGTGTGCTTTGCAGAGCTGCTTTTTAAAAGGCCTCCTGCCGTGCTTGTTTCTCCTGGGCTTTTTGTGGTGTGTTACTGCTGTGTGTTAGAGCTCTGCCCTCCCGTGTGCTGCTCAGGCAGTGCTTCAGGTTAGCATTTTTAAGAGAACGGGGAACCCTGTCAGAGACGGGGGTGAGGCCAAAGCCATAAGAGCAGAGCCATCTCATCAAAAGTCTTCTGATCCTGACAGCCTGGATTGATAAGGCAGTGCTGTTTTCTCTCTGCTGTGGCTTGCTTCTCTTGTGCTGTTCTCTGAAACAGCTGAGCTGCTGTTTTGCTGGCTTTAATATTCTCTGTCAAGGCAAAGATCTTGCTTGATTCAGTGTCTTTAAGCTTAAGAGTAGGGATGATGTAGCTAAACCCTGACTAGGCCCAGCAGGGGCTTAGTGTTTTTGCAAATACTTAATTCAATATATAATATTTAGTTATTACTCCAGTAGGAAAGTTATGTTTTATATTAAAAACTTGTTCTGTGAGCATCAGGGGAAGTAACGTTTGACCTTCCATGATCTTCTGGGGTTCTCTCTCCTCTCTCAGTATTCTTTTTGTTACGTGTTCCTCATGCAATTTCCACTGCCCTGGGGAATGAAGTGACTAGTTTAGCAGGCATGAATTAACTTGTCTGCCCAGCTGGCTGCTCCCAGAATAGGTGTGTGGGTTGACACTTCTTATTTTGCCTTTGTAAACACCATTGAGCTGCTTATTTCTCCTCAGAAATGTGAAGGGATAGGAGTTGGTAGGTAAGTAAGAAAGTTTCTGGAAGGCAGTAGATTTTATGCAGTTGTGACTGAGTAACTTGTCTAAGCTTCCTTATGAAAACAAGTGAAAAAGTAATTGTAGAGTAACTTTTTGTCTGCATCCGTGACTAAGCTGAGTCACACCTGGGGAATTAAGCTTTGATCTGCATGGTAGTATCTTACTGTTTGTACTACTAAATTTTTTGTGGGAGATGTGCTTCAAATTTAGGAAGAAAGTGGCACTTCAAGAGAAGAAACTCTCCTTGTCTCCTCTGCTGATAAGCTGAATTCCATGGGCTGAATGTTCTTTGGTTTCTGTTCTTTTCGAAGTCTGTAACAAGTAGTTTTGCTGGTAGTATGATACTATTTTATTGGAATGGTATGTATTTTATTCTCTTTTGCCAAAGAAAGAGAGAATTGGACTGTAATGTGGTTCCTTGTGTAAGTGGCCAACTTGTATAAATAGTGTCATGCATCAATAGGCGTCTTTTGTTCAGAGATGTATGTGCATGAGCTGTTTGGGGGCAAAACATTTTAAAAGCTGATGTTGGAGCGCAGAGACTTCAGTGAAGTGTACGGCCTCTCTTGAGGCACATTGTTTCCCAGTGAGGTGGAGACAATCATCTTCATTTCAGCCACTGCAGGTCTTTCCTGTCTGTAGAACCATGTGTGCTTCTGCCTTCCCCTGAGGCAGTCAGGAACAAGTTGCTAGAATTATTTAGGTATTTAACGAACAGTGTAACACTGAGATTCATTACAGAAGTGACTTTTTTTGACAGGTGCTTCTGTCCCCATGTTTTCTGCAGCAGATGAGCCTAGTCATATATACTATTCTGCCAAACTCAACCTTTTATTCGACAGGATGTTTAGAAATATTAATGCAGACACAATTACTTCAAGAAAGTAATTTTTTGAACAGAGAACAGGGATATTTTTCACTGGAAAGGTTATTTGTGTGTGTAGGAAATGTGTAAGACAGTAGTACTATAAAATTCTGATGCATTTGCAAACAATATTTGTCATACATTTCCTGCTTAAAAAGCACAGATGCCCCTAATGTAGTTGCTTGCAGTCCTAGAGCAGTCTCAAAGGTCCACCTGAACCGTCTTTTATGAAAAAGGGGGCTTGAGTGGGATGATCTAGTGCCCTGTTCAGTTGTATCTTGAAAATCTCCAGTGATGGAGACTCTATCCCGTTGGGGAGGTTGTTGCACGGACTGGTTGCTCTCAGTCTAAATAATTTCTTTATTATATTGAGATGAAACCTCCTGTAATCAACACCTTCATATTATTTCTGCTATGATGATACTGAGTGGAGGAAAAGGTCAAAAGGGGCAATATAATAGCTTTTACATCCTGAAACACTTACAGTGAGAATCTGCCTAGTTTCACTAGTTTAGCAAGACAAATGTAATGGTGAAGTTTGCTGGTTTAGAGATGATTCTGTAGCACAGTAGAGTGGAAATTCTCCCAGATAGCTCCTTCATCCTCGGGAAGGAACACACATACTGAAAAGAATACAGGGAAGTGATATAAGAGACAAAGTTTGTGGGTCCAGTGTGTGAGTCTGGTTGAAACTGTAAGAACAAGAATCAGCCCTTTCCTGAGGGCTTCTCAGGAGGCTGCCAGGAGTGTTGTGGCAATCTGTCTGCTTTTCCTGGCAACCCCTGGGGCTTTTCCGGTAGCAGCAGGCTGCTGACATTTTTGTTTGTCATATGACTAAACTTCTGAGAACTCTTTCTGACACGTGCCAGTCATACTGCGTGATTGACATGTCCTGGTCACATGGCCTTGTAACTACACATGTCCTTACATGACTGTCTGAGCATCTCTAATGTGGTGATGGAACACATGTGGCTTTTGTCCCATGGTGGAGTTGTCCTTGGATGTGTGCTGGGGGAGAAGGTGGGTTTTAACCCTGTTCTGTATCTTTCTTTGTCAGAGGCAGCATGGTCTGTTGTAGCTCAGAGAAGGGCAGTGATCACACATTTTGATTGTACCTTTCCTCCTTTGGCTAATATTTATTTGTGGGACCTTGCCTTTCTTTTACTTCTCAGATTGTCACTCAGTGGCAGAGAATTGTTCCCTGCTCCCCAACCCTTTCCTGGTGAAATAGCTCTCTTTTTCCCTTCCCACAATTTTCTATGTGAAAATTAAATACAGGTAAATTTTGTCCTGTTTGATTTTTTTTCCCCCCTTGTAGTATTACAACTGTACAGCATTCCCATCCTCTTTTGCTGTTGATTTTTGGTATCAATAACACATGCACTGTGTATTTGCTCTGTTCTTGCTGTTTGTAACTTTTACATTGCTTAAGTTAATTTTGCAAGCTAACAGAATTATGTCTGGTATGTGAGTAGCTGCTAATATGAAATAATTTGCAACCTAAGATTCTGGTTCTTCTACCTGTTTTTTGTGTTTTGGAAGTATTTATGACCCCAGTGAAGAATGTATCCCAACTGTGCCAGGTGCTGAGAGTGTACCTACTTGACAGTTGTGCTTGTATCTTTTTCCTGTGGTGTGTTTGTTTAATCTCTTGCAGCTGTGGAAGGGAGGATGTAGTTGCTAACAAAAGCAATCCTTGCATGTCATTTAGCTGAAATGAAATAAAATTCAAGAGAATAAATGAGCCAGAATCCAGTCTTTATTTCTTCTGAATGGCTGAGTGATCACTTCTGGTACAGCACTAATGTCACCGTGCAGTGGCGCATCGGGAGGCGCTGGCATTCAGTGGCTCTGTAACGTGTTGCGGTGACTTAGTCTGCGCTAGTGGTGGGATGCACAGGATGAGTCATTTTCCATCATAATATCTGGTGATCTGCACAGCCTGATTAAATATTGAAATCCAGTAATCCAAAGCTGTTTAAATAATTCATGTTCTGTCTTTCTGTCAGATACCATGCTTGTGTGGAAGTGCCCCGTGCCTGCTTTGCCGATGCTGCCCCAGTGGAAACAACTCCACCATAACTCGGCTGATTTATGCCTTCTTTCTACTTCTTGGCGTGAGCGTTGCCTGTGTGATGCTAATACCAGGCATGGAAGAGCAGCTGAAGAAGGTCAGGTTATTTATTGCTAACATTTTTGGTAGAACAAATGTCACAGGTAATAATAATTGGCATCTTGAAAGCATGGATTTTATTTGGAAATATTTGGAATTTTGCTACCAGCTGTGCTTCACAGTAACCATTAATTTGTTTGTAAGTCAAATAAAGAAGTTGTGGGAAGATCCCTCTATAGATGAAAAGTACTATTTGAGGTAAAATTGTGCCTCTTCTTTAGATGCTCAGAGCAGAAGAAATAAAACCTTGCATCAAACAAGAACATTTATGTATGTCTAGTTTCAAATTAAATATTAGTGAGATGCTTGTATTTATGCCATTTAATTGATTTTTATTATGGTTGCAATTAAAAAAAAATAACCACACTCTAAGATGTCTTCTAGTTTCATTGTGCTGTACTAGTTAAAGTTCTGTTTTAAAGTCTGCATTGCATAAAAAAAATATTTTTCATTAATCATAGTAGTGTGTTTCCCACTCAGGGAATTATGAAGTGTTTGTAGGATCTTACAGTTTATTAGCTATATGAGGATGCGATATAAAATCGGAGAGTGGCAGTGTGAGTTACAGTAGAGCTTACGTGTTCACTGAACTTGGGTTGCATGTGCTTCAGTTCTGTTTTGCAGTCTTTAGTTTTTTTCATTAGATAGTAACTTTGGTTAGACATGCTTTTCATGTTTTTTCCCCCAAATGATTAATCTGTAGGTGTGTATTTTAGGTTGGTATAGTTACCACATTAGCACTTCAGTGAGACCCATGTTAGTCACCTAGGAAAGAAAATTACAGCCTTCTGGAGTATGATTTGACTTCTAAAAGATGTTGTTCATTGTTCATGTCCTGGTAAAACTAGGAGAGAATGTTCTCAGCTGTTTCATATGGAAGTTACAGATACACCTAATTGATGGTGATGGTATTTTTTGGGAAAGGCTGTGTCTGTTTTAGATAAGAGATGTAAGCAGGCTGCCACCTCCTAGCTATGTCATAAGCCTGATAGTAACTGTCAAGTCAAATTCACCAATTCCCAGATCTTTGATTATCTCTTGATTCAGATCAACAAGAGAAAACTGCATTTCTTTGAGAAGCTCTGAGATTGCTAATAACATAAAAAAACCTGTTAGTAATATCCCTGTCCCATTCCTGGAAAGATTCAAGGTCAGGTGGGATGGGGCCTTGAGCAACTTGAGGTAGTTGAAGATCTCCTTGCCCATGGCAGAGGGGTTAGCCTAGGTGAGCTTTAAAGGTCCCCTCCAACCCAAACTATTCTATGAAAATATTTTATTTTATTTTATCCTGCCTATGCAGATTTTTTTTCCTTGCATGTGTTTAATATTCCAGTTGGACTGTAGCTAATGGTGCAGTCCTTCAGTATCATAGTTTCTAACAGTGGTTACATAATGTTACAATATTAATAAATTGCATATTGGAAGTTTATTAATATACATTTACTGACAGGAGGTCTTTTAAAGATGACTGGAATGTCTTGTATTTATCACAGATTCCTGGATTTTGTGATGGAGGGTTGGGAACAAGTATTCCTGGTGTGCAGGGCCACGTGAACTGTGATGTCCTGGTTGGCTACAAGGCCGTGTACCGCGTGTGCTTTGGCATGGCCATGTTCTTCCTTCTCTTCTCCTTGCTGATGATCAAAGTGAAGAGCAGCAACGACCCCAGAGCAGCTGTGCACAATGGGTAAGATGCAGAAATGAGTGCTGAAATGAGTTAGTGATTGATTTTTGTAAGAGGAAAAGGTACATGTGGCTGTTGCTTTTCCAAGCCTGGACTGTGACATTGGATAATTTGTCCAGAGGTTTCCCAAGATGAGAAATTCTGCTTTTTTCTAAAGATGATGAAATTCAGAGATGAAGAACGACACAGAGTTTCATTCTACTGAGATTTTGTCAAGAAATAAAAGGATTTAAAAGCCTCATTTGTCCTCTGGGAAGTATATTCCTCTTAACTTTGAAGCTTGTAAGAACATTCGTTCTTTTCTGAACGGTTTTCTTTTAAAGGTTGTAACAGTTACACATATATATTTATATAGATGTATAAAACTTATCTTTTCTCTTTCTGGTATCTTTTCAGTTGCCCCTCTGCAAAAAGAGATGAGTTAATGTATCTAGTTTCTGAACTTTCCAGTGGATTTTCTTCTGTATTTCATTTTAGTTAGGATTATCAGGTGGAAGAATGTAGTGGAATTTCAGCTTGTGTGTTGACACAAGTGGTAGTTTTCATCCAGGCTCTGCCTATGTGTAATGTAGCTTCTTGAACCAAGGAGATGTAAATATTTGTAAGAGGGCATGATGCTAAAAAGTCTTAAACCATTTATGGTGCCTAATCCTGGTGGTCACAATGATTGCTTAGACTACTGCTTTTTCAAGGTGACTGTATTTAAAAGAAGCTATGAACAGCTAAGCCATAAAATTTTATTTTATATTCAGTATACTAGGATTAAACATGTCTAGCTTAAAATGAGAAAAAGCTTCAAGTTATTTCTGTAGGGGAAAATTAGGACTGAGTAGAATATTGCTTTGATTAGGTTTTTTGGGGTTTTTTTTCTTTCTTTTTTTTTTTTCTGTCTAAAGAAAAAGAAAGTAAAGTATTAAGGTATGTTAGCAACAGTAACTCAGGTCAGCCTTACCCTCCACCCTGCTTTGTTGAGGAGAACATGCTTGTTGCAAGCAAGAAGAAAGTGGTTCAGCTACATTCTGTATCAGAGCTCTGGGGTTTTTTTTGGTGGGGTTTTTTTTGGTGGGGTTTTTCGGTGGTGTGGGGGTTTTTTTTGGGTTTTTTTTGGGTTTTTTTTGGTTTGTTTTTTTCAGAAAAAGGCACATGGTGATTTTACATGATGTGGGATGTTTTTTACCTAAAACTATTTTTAAGTTTTTGGGATCTTCTTGATAACCTTATTTGGAGTTGTGCTCTCCAGTACAAATTTAGGTACAGTTTATGCAGCCCACAGCAGTTTGCTCTTCTTAGCCAATCCAGCATCAGCAATAGGATAAAAGGAAAAAATTATGTTATTTAACTGTTGCTGGTAAAATATTTAATAACATTACTTTACTTCTCTAATAACTCGTTGGTTCAATAATATGCATTACAGTGAGCTTTATGGCTTTTGATTTTTGAAATTGTGTGTATGTTCAGTAATACTTTGAGATGTAATCTTTTTGTTTTGTCAGTGGTTTGAAATATTCAGAATACTAGGTTTTTCCATATATGTGTACTAACTTTTTCATGCTTGCATGCACGTTAAGCCCAGTAATATGATCTAGTGCCAGTGTTCACCTTCTCTGCTCTTTTAAAAGCAGTCAGAGTGGTTTCGTGCCTCAGGTTTATAATAACAAAAAGAAAAAAAAAACAATTATAATGTATCTATGAGATAGTTTCTGGCTTGCACAGAATGCACAGCAGCTGTAGGTGTTACTTCAGATGAACATTGTCTTCAGTTGTCATACAGGGTAGAGCGTTAAGATCCCTTAAAAAAGTCTGGAATTAGAGATTAAATGTGTACAATCTCGAATCCATTCTTATTTCTGCAATTCAGAGTAACATGGATTTTAAAAAAAAAGTGGATTTAAAAACTAGTTTTAGTGGTGTTTGTATTGCACTGTAAATGTTATAAGTTGATTCAACTTTCAGGCTGGGTTTAGTCACTTCTCTATATCCCAGGGAATTTGTCCATTTTGTTCCGTATTCTACACTTCCGTCATCTCACATAGTTCCTCTCCACACAACTGGCACTTGTTCTTCTGGTCTCCATCACTTGATTGTAGCAGCCAGCAGGAGAGATTAAACTTGTTCAAAGTATGGGAAGAAATGGGAAAGGATAGAAAACTTGAAAAATTGACAAGTGTTTGACATTGTGGGGGTGTCGTACATATCTTTGTGCTGTTATATTCAGTTTTGAAGTACTTGTAGATGGCACCATGCCTGTTTTTGGAGCTGCCTGTCACTGGGATCACAAAAAATAGTTTTGTTGGCATAACAGTTTGAAGTTCCCTATGCAGGGTATATTTATACAGTTTGTATTTGGGGTGAGTTTGCTGAATCTTTGGTGGAAGATACTCCCTTCTATGCTTTCTGGAAACATCTGATCTGTTTTGATGGTCTATGAATGCATATCTTCTATTGATGAAAAGATTACAATGACACTGCACTGAAACAGGAACTTAGAATTTGGTTGTGTCTTTTCTGTGCAGGATAAATAATTTGCTTTTGTTTTTGTGATGAATCCTCATCAACTCTAGGCCTAAAGAATCTGAAGCTGGGTGGGAAGAACCCAGACTTTTGTATATCTCTCTCATGTAGGAAGTGAACCAAGACTGGTAGGGAGGTCCAGCATATTTTCTGTCATTGTAGGCACCAGTCAGATCTGTGATATTAAAAGCAGGAAGGGATTTTTTAACCCATTTTTCTGCTATGCAGGCAATTCAGTAATCTCACTGCTCTGGTTTAAAATGGTCTTTGGAAGAAAAAAAGCAGCTCACAATTGGCCTAGTTTGTAATTCCTGAGTGAGAAGATACCTCTGGGAAATGTGTCAAACTCTGTGTCAGCCTAGCACAGTTTAAGCATAAATTCTTGGAGAACAAAAGTCTTGGGCAGATAAAATTTTTATCCTGCTTCAAAAGAAGCAAGTTAAGAATGAGCAAATTAAAAAAAACAACTCTTAAAGATATGTATTTTATGTATGAATTAGACCAGACTTAACAGTTGCCTTATTCTCTTTATTTCCCTTTAGATTCTGGTTCTTTAAATTTGCGACAGCACTTGCAATTAGCGTTGGAGCTTTCTTCATACCAGAGGGACCATTCACAACTGGTGAGGGAATATTGTCTTCCTCTGTATCATGGTGCAATCATACTTAGTTTTAAAAGAAAAGTAAGCACATGCTGATGTAGTACAGTTTTAATTGTAGCTGTGTAACTGTAGTGCTTCTCTGTGTTTAGGGATGCTAAAACGGGGTGGGGGGGTAAATCATCTGTGGTTCTTAACTGATTTTGTTTTACTTCTCTTTTAGTGTGGTTTTATGTGGGTATGGCTGGAGCATTCTGCTTTATTCTTATTCAGCTGGTCTTGCTTATTGACTTTGCCCATTCCTGGAATGAATCTTGGGTTGAAAAAATGGAGGAAGGAAACTCAAGATGCTGGTATGCAGGTAAGGAGGGACAGTACTACAATCAAGTTTTAAATTTCACTTAATGCACATCATGTTAAGTAAGTTAACTCACTGAACATTTCATTTTACTAGAGTGCAGAAAGGGCTGCTTCATGCATTAGTATCATTTTCTCAGATGTGTAGTTCAGCACTATTGATGTCCTTCTGTTGTCAAGTTAAATAAGGGGAAGCAAGGAGAGATGTGGTCTCTGTTATTAACCAGTTTAACCATGGTTTTGTTTCTTCACAGCTCTGCTCTCAGCTACAGCTGTCAACTATCTGCTGTCTCTCGTAGCTATTGTCTTGTTTTATGTTTATTACACTCATCCAGAAGGTTGTTCTGAAAACAAGACATTCATCAGTGTTAATATGCTCCTGTGCATTGGTGCTTCTGTTATGTCAATTCTGCCAAGGATTCAGGTACAATTTTAATTCTGTTTTATATACTGTTTTTATACTGTTACCACAGTATAATTCTGCCTTCCACTTTTGGTTGTCTAACTTTGCTGTTTTGTGATTCCTTTGTGTAGGAATCTCAGCCAAGATCTGGTTTGCTGCAGTCTTCTGTGATCACAATTTATACAATGTATTTGACTTGGTCAGCTATGACCAATGAGCCAGGTAAGTGTGATTGCAGTGTAGGGCTTCTTGGGTAACCAGTTCAGCAGTAAATTGTATCTTCATCTCTTTAGCAGGGCCGCATTAGAACAGGGTAATAAAATGTGTGGTGTTAGGCTCAGCTGCACGTGATGCCAGGAACCCACTCTCCTGAGGGATAGGAAGGGAAGGATGGGCAGCAGTGAGAGAGGGCAGGGTCTGCGTGGCTGGTCCAGGCAAGCTCCTCGAGGGAGAGAGGGAAGCAGGATGGGACTTCTTCAGAGTGTGCTCAACTTTTCCTCCCCGTGAAACCGTGCTCCCAGCAAGGATGTGGGGGAGGTATGAAATAGCAACCTGGCTGTACCCCCTCTGCAGCCAGGATACAAAGATAATGTCTTTTTCCCTTGCTTATATGGCATCTAAGAATTTTTGCTCTTTACTGGCAGAACTGCATTATTCTAAAGCTTAGATTTTGCAGATCACCACAGCTCCTCTGAGGTGTCTGGGAGTTTCATCTCCCTATCAAGTTTCACATTTCTTAGGTGACCGACATGCTTCTGATTGTTTTTCCAAACTGAGGATTTAAAACAAGTAACAAGTGTTGTTGTTTATTGTATCTGAAAACAGTTGAATATCTCATAAATAAATAAGTGCAGAAATTCTGGTGATTAAAATAAATTGCCAGATACTGATTTTGGTCGTTTTAATTTGGTCTCTGACCCTTTTATCTTAGTTATGGACAATCTTCTGTGCTTCTGTGTCATGGAATATATGAGTCATCTAATTCAGGCAGTTATTATGGGAAAATAAGATTGTCTACTACTTTCAGCTGTTTCATCAGTATTACCTGTGGATGCTATGGGTTGGGAACCACTCATAATAAACAACTGACTTACTGGCATCGTTTTCCAATTCTCACATGACTTGGGTACCCCATCTATAGAATATGTTTGTCAGACTTACTTTCTAGCAGTAGAATTTCTGTAGTTTAAAATGCAGAGATTTTTATTTTGTTGCATCTAATTAAATGAGATGGAATAGTAAAGCAGTTGATGCATATCTTACATAAGTTCAAAATCCTTTTATCTGCTTGAAGAGACAGATTTTTATGCCATATACTACTGTCATTTCCATGCTCTAGAGAGATTCAGTAGGCTAAAATTAGACTCAAAGCTTTTATATTTCAAGACTGTCACAGTCACGAAGTTCCTTTCTATTTCTGTGCATTCAGCATGGAAATGTGCTAATAAATATTTGTCCTGTTCTTGTTTTATGTAAGTTCTAATGCAATTTCCCTCACAGACAGGCGCTGTAACCCCAGTCTGCTGAGCATCATTGGTTACAACAGCACCACCACTCCAACCCAAGGTCAGGTAGTGCAGTGGTGGGATGCACAAGGAATTGTAGGACTGGTTTTGTTTTTGCTGTGTGTTCTCTATTCAAGGTAAAATTCCTTTAAAAAAAATCCATTAATTTGTATTACTTCTTATTGTTAGATATTAACTGTATATATCTGGGTAACTGTACCGTGTCCTTTCCTGTCAAATCCAGCATCCGGACATCCAACAACAGCCAAGTTAACAAGCTGATGCTGACCAGTGATGAATCAACTCTGATAGAGGATGGAATGCCCAGGAGTGATGGCTCCCTTGATGATGGAGATGATGTTCACCGAGCTATAGATAATGAGAGGGATGGAGTTACTTACAGTTACTCCTTCTTTCACTTCATGCTTTTCCTGGCATCACTGTATATCATGATGACACTTACCAACTGGTACAGGTATTTACATTTGATTAGATGTTGTGCTGATAACAAGCATACAAGATGCCATCTCTTGCTGGACAAGGGCACAAGTTGTGTTCTCTGGAATGTAGGTCTTGAATGGGCCTCCTCAAGGGAAGTTACTGTTTGAGTTATGTTTAGGGAATTGTATTTGAAAACTGTGGCCAACCTTATTCACAAGTGCCTGTCATATTTTTTAGGATGATTCATGTCATTCACTGGCCTGCTGAAATACATCCTGCTGAAGTGAACAGGATAAAGTCTTAAATTCTGTAACAATTAAAAATTAGTAAACACTAGGCCCATGTCTAGTACAGAGAGCTAGAAAAAGGACATGTTATATCAACAGGTCAAGGAATAGGTGTTCCTTCTCATTTACTCAGCACTGGTGACTCCTCCAGTTCTGGGGCTTCCCAGTATGAGAGAGACATGGACATACTGGAGAGAGTCTAGCAAAGGGCCACAAAGGTGATGAAGGGACTGGAGCATGTGTTACATGAGGAGAAGCTGAGAGAGCTGGGACTGTTCATCTTGGAGAATAGAAGGTCCAAGGGTGTCTCACCAATGTACATAAACAAGCAGGAGNGTGTCTCTCACCAATGTACATAAACAAGCAGGAGTGCAAAGAGGATGGAGCTGGGATTTCTCAGTGGTGCCCAGTGACAGGGCCAGAGGCAAAGAGCACAAACTGAAATACAGGAGGTTCCCTCTGAACATAAGGAAACACTTTTCCATTGCAAGGGTGACTAAGTACTGGCACAGGTTGCCAAGGGAGGTTGTGGTGTTTCCATCCTTAGAGGTACTCAAAAGCCATCTGGGGCAGCTTAATTTAGGTGTCCCCAGTGGAGTTGGACTAGAGAACCTTCAGCAGCTCCTCCAACCACAGCCATTCCGTGACAGGGCTTAGTGGAGAGAAATTAGGTTGTCTGCTCCTTGAAATAATCCTCACAGTAAAATAGTCCTCCTGTGTGTGCCTTATTGTTAATAGCTTGATTAGACGTTCTTCAGAATTAAAAAATACAAATCACAGTCTCTAGTTATTTGGCAAAGAACAATTTGTATCAAAAAAGCAACACTAAAAGGTACTTCCATGAGAAATAACTCTTTATAGATAGTTGTGCTGTGGATTTCATTTGTGGCCCTACTTGGGTTAATATGACATCAAGAGGATTAATTTCTCTAGGTGGTGTCCTCTGGCAAGGCAAAATACATTTGTGTCTTCAAGTGCCATCCATTTACTGCCTTTCTGCAGATTTGTTAGAGATTTCTTGTAATTATTTCTGCTTCTTGGCAGCTTCTTGTACTAAATTTTTTTTGTGCTGCTGTTGTTTTTCTACCTTCCTGTGACATCAGCTTAAAAATGGTGTTCTTCTACAGACTGGTGTGAACTGCCTGGAAGAAGGGTCCTTTGAGGAGTGAAGTGAAAATGATTTCCTGTGAAAACAGTGTTGAAGGGTGGCTTAGAACACAAGAATGTAGTATTGAAAAGAAATTGCAAATGATCCTTTTTCTTTTCCTTCTTTCACAGTCCGGATTCTACTTACGAGACAATGACCAGCAAGTGGCCGTCCGTGTGGGTGAAGATCTCCTCCAGCTGGATTGGCATCGTGCTGTACGTGTGGACTCTGGTGGCTCCGCTGGTTCTCACCAACCGCGACTTTGACTAAGCTGTGCTGCTGCCGCGGGAGGCTGCGTTAGCGCCCCGTGTCCCTGAAACCAACAGTATTCCGGGTAATAGTGCGGGTGTAAATACGTGTGTGTGTGTGTGTGCTGTCCAGGTAGTATTCCCTGCTTTATCCTGCATGATTACCTTGAATCATGTCGTGTCATTTCACTAAATGACTTTTTCTAGCTGAGCTCAATGGTGATTGCTGTAACGATGGTTTTCGTAGGAGTACTCCTAGGTTGAGTGCTTTGGGAGCATGAGATGTAAGATCAAGAACTTTTGGAAGTACTTTTTTTCCCCTCAATTGCATTATATGGTTGCAGGAAAAAAAGTGCAAGTGTTAATTAGGGTAACTGAACAGTGCTAGGTCAGGCTTTGCAAGTAAAGGAGGGACTGCCTTTGATGATCCCTGTTGCCTTGATTCCAAAGTAAGCCTTGAGTAAGTGTTGTTAGACTCATAGTGGAGCATGTTGGAGTTCACTGGACATCTCGCAGCACTTTGGCACTAACAGCCTGACCTTTCCCATGCCAAGGGCAGCAGTACCTTCTGCACAGATGTGAGAGGGGGAAACTTGTACCTGGAGCTGCAGAGGAGCCAGTCCAGTGTGTCCCATTGCACACAGGAGGACAGGCCCCCTGGGGAGAAATATCCTGGTATCAGATGCTCAGAAGCATGTTTTTAAGGCACCTGTTTACAATGTGCATCTACATATTATTATTATTATTGTTTTTTTAGGTAGTTTAAATGGCATAGCTGTGCTGTAATTTATTGCTGTTTTGTGTGCCACTTTCTTCTTGGCTAAGCTACAATCATGGAGTTTGCAAGGAGCCGAGTGGTGAAGGCTGTGTAAGCCCTTTAGAGGAGTTGTTTGAGTATTGTGATTAAAAAAAAAAAGTGGAGAAGAAGGAGCACTGAAATTACAACAACTAAAGGAGGAGGTTTGCATTTACTGAGGCTTCAACTGAAGGGTTTCTTAAAATATTTGGGGCTCTGAATCTTGAAATCTTTTACTGTATTAGGTATTTTGCGTGTTGTCCATTGCTAGAGATGGACTTGAGCCTAGAAAGTCTAAATCTAGGTATAGTTCTGTGGAGTTACAAAATTTTAAAATGCTTTTGTGCTTGCTGCTTTGTAACTGAAGTACATAAGCTACATTATTTCTGTTACTTGCTACAACTTGAGCCTAGAGCAGCCTGACTGGGAGTGACCCTGGAGCCTGCAGCAGATGTCATGCTCATCTCTTCTTGTGGTGTTTGTAACTGTGACTTCCTGTTGCTGTTCTCTAAGCTTTTATTTTAATTCTGCACCTGAACACTGACATGTACTGCAAAAGTCTGACATGTGAAGTCAAACTTGAGACAGTAATGGAAAGATTAGTAAAGGCTTGTAATAATTTGGAATATGTTGTTACCTTATTAATAAATAAATTTGGATGAAGATGTCCCATGACTTTTGATGTCTCATACTGCTGCCAGATGTGGCTATTGCAAGGGTTTGTGTCACATTCTCATCTTCTCTTCTGAGGATGCTTTATAGCACTGTCAGTTTCTGAGAACAGCCAGGAGTGCTCCAGAGCACACCTGTGAGGCAGTCAGTCCCCGGCTCTTCTGGGAGGTCATTGTAACCCCCGGGTGAAGTCCTCTGACAGTTCTGTGCCCGCGGCAGCCACAAAGATGCCTTGCACCCATACCTGCTTCATCAACTGCTTGCACCTATTTAAATTTGCCAAAACACCTGAACACCAGTTCTACTACAGCAGTTCCTGAGTCCAAAGAAGTACAAGTTCCTGTAACAAAGAACAAGTTGCTGAATTCAGAAGATGAGTAGACTGCTCTGTCTGTGGATTCACCTCCTAGTACAAGTGGTCAGATTACTACTTTGGAAGAAGTTTTGGATCCACTGCCAGAAATAGGAAACGTGGTTTTTGTGTTGCATGCATGAAGTTACTGAAACCCAGTTTCTCCCTTTGCTGAGCCTTTGTGCTCTGGCGTTTCTCAAAATTTATTCTCAGTTACAGTTTGACTTACTGTTTATATTCAAGTCAGGAGCTTAAGGTGAGATGATTTGGTTCAGTGTGTTAGCTGCCCCTTCACCTGGTGGTGCAGGAACCCCTCTGGCTCTCTAGCAGAACTACAGAAACTGACTGCAGCAGCTGTGGCTTCTGTGCATGCACTAGTGGACACACACCATGGAGGAGGGGTAGAGCTCCAGCACTGGAAGGAGAGTGATGAGCCTCTGCCACAGTTCTCAGCACGAAATCGAAGAGGGAGCGTCTGGTACTACTGCAAAACAGTTTGCTGCATTAGACACTTGTTTTGGAGGCTTATCAATAAACCCTTCAGGTTGGATAAACTACTTTCCAGTAGTTGTGCACAGCAGACCTTGCACAGCTACTGCAATAGGAAAACAAGAGGCTGTTAAATCCATAACCACCTGGCACACAGAATAAGAGACAAATGCTTGACAAGTATCACACTTAAGTAACATTTATTTCGTCAGCATAGATGGTCCAAGTTAAAAGTACTCATGCAGTCATGGGGCCTGGCAGCTGTCAAGAACTTTTCCCCAGTTTGTGCTGTGTGTGAGCACTTCCACTGAAGTGAAAGTAAGGCAGAACCAAGATTTAGCAAGGTACAGGCACTTTGTTCCCAGGTGAAGCAGGGAAAAAAAAAGCCTACATCAGGTCCTGGTCCCCCCACCCCAAAAAAGCCTCATGTATGTTTAACAAAATGTAAAAAATAAAAACCCCAAAATACAGAAAGTCAGTGTTCCCTAACCATACACTACTAGTTTATGTCATCATACGTAAGACAAGAAGTATAAGAAACCATAAACCAAAGCTCACTACTGACAAGTGTTGGGTTACCCGTGGTATGAGCGATGTGTGCAACACCGAGTGTTCACAGCAGTGCAGCAGCAGCCTGGCGGCTTGTCTAACTCCATAGCTGAACAACTGCTTGTATAAGATAAGAAAGGTACTTCAGATTCCACATACCTGGTTACAGAAAACAGTGATTTACAAAAAACTCTCATACCAAACAATATTCTAAATAAATAGTTCATGACTATATACAGAGCCTCCCTCGCATCAGTTATCCAAGAAGGATATGTCTGTGTCCATGGGTGCTGGGGCAAGTTCACACAGGTAGAACAGTGTGGCTTCACTCGCCTCTGCCTCCGTCAGCGGCTCCAGACGCACCAGTTTGCTCTGGGTGGGCTCGGGATCCAGGCTGCTCTCCAGGAGCTCGTCCCCTTCCAGGGATTTCTCAACAGTGTAAGGAGTTTCAGCTGTGAAGCTCCCACTCTCAACAGTGGAGCCGGGGTTCCCATCGAGGAATGCAAGGAGTGGAAACGCAGTGTAGTGTATCAGCTGCTTATCTATAGGAAAAAAAGGCCCAGAATATCAATTCATGTGCTTTTCTACATGCAGAAGGAAAAAACAAAATCCAACCCACAGTACTTATTTAAAGAATAATTAATAAAAAACATGATAGGTGTTTGTTTTTCAAATGTGTTTTTAGAGAATTGTTATATTCATGCATAACATTACTTGTGCAGATTCACCCGCAAAACATCAGTTTCTCTGCATCTAGTGCAGAGCCAAAAATCTAAAAAGCAAACACACCAAGTATTGTGTTTTGGTTATTTGTTTGTCAGCACAACATAAAACCAGACAAGCAAATAACTGAGATAGCTTTAAGAACAATGTTCAACTCTTGAAGTGTTTCCATGCATCACTACAACTAATCTGATCTGGGATTAGTACCTTGCATTTCCTGTGAAGCCGCTGGACCAGCATTATTCTTGTTAGTTTCTTTTCCCTTTGTCTCCGTCTGGGAACAAAAGCAAACTCTTAAACACACGTTTAAAACTTGTTCCAATGCCATTTGAACACAGCTGACCAAATACTACAAAAACTCAATATTTTACTTGTGATGAGATGCAGTGGCATTATTAGTATTACGCACACTAACACACCTTGGCTGAGAAAACAAGAAATGGAAACACAGGCTATAAAGCAAGAACGAAAATTAATGCTTTAAAATGAGCAGGACAAATTCAAAGTGCTACATCTTTGCTCCACTGCTTATTACGGTGTTTCTTTCCCCACCAGACAATACAGATGAAACCATTCTGATAAAAGTGCATACCATGTTTGCAAGTAATAAAATCTCAGTGGATATAAAAGTCAAGAGACTGGTACAATGTACAAGTATTGGCCTCAAGGTAATACAAATTTTAAAGGACATTACTGATTAATTAGTGTGCTTTTCTTTTGCTGTTTAAAGCCCAACAGGGTGAACTTAGCTGCAGTCTTCCTATTCTCATGCAAGTCTGAAAAGCCAGAGCATGAAGTGCCATGATTCCAGTAAAGAAAACAGCAAAAGATGAGTGAATTTTGCATCTCTCACTACTGTGTATGTTGAGCAATAGATTTAAGACTTACTTTGGTATTAGTGATATGATCGTGATCTGTGGGATTCATCTGCACAGAGCTTGTAAAAAGCTGAATAAGACAAAAGACATCAAGCTTTAGGTATCTCAATGTTGCTATTAAGAATACAAGACCATTGCTTCTGCATGTGTGAGAATAACCCCTGTACTTATTTCACCCTCTATGAGGACTGGGGTCTATTTACAGGTAATTATTGCTTTCACAAAGAAAATCTAGCTTTGGAGCTAGATGGTTTGGAATTCCATGAAGCTTGATCACAAAGGAAACAACTGAATTGCATCTAACACAGTTTGCTGCAGTCTTAAAAACACCAATTTCTTTTGACAGTGCTGCATGGATAATTCTGTCTATAATACAGATGAACTTAAGTTGCAAGTGCCACCAAGCTGGAAGGAGTCCTCAGTAAGTGGAGAGCAGAGCTGCTGTTAAGAAGGATCTCAGTGAAGTGAGAGAGGGGCCAACATTCACTGCACCAGGTTCAACAGCCACATGTCACCAGGAACCAGTAACCTCATGCACTGGCCCAGGTCAGGGTTAAGGAACAAATGGACAGGGAGCAGCACCTCGGGGGGATCATACGAGTCATGGCAGGCAACACCCTGCCACCAGCCAGCAGCAAGGCCTTGCTACAGGGAGGAAAGTTCTTTTTAACCCCAGCTCATTGAGAAGACCACAGATGATGTGCTGGGTTATTTCAAAGCAAGAATATTAATCTACTTGACATCTAAGTTCACATCGCAACAAATATAAGCATTATTTCATTAAGAAAGCCATTGTTCAACAAGAAACTTAAGCACTGAGTAGTACTGAGACTTATACCAGCACTCCATAAACTCATATTCATAAATATTTGCAACTTTGCTTTGTAAAGTGAAGAAAGGACAAAGAAATCATTTGTGGCTTAAATCCATTCCAAACAGCAACAACACACAAGTGCTTTCTACAGCTTTTACCAAAATACTTAAAATAAGCTCAAAATTACATCGACCAGGAGATCTGGATCTATGCTGAACTGTCGTCCTGATAACATAGCCTGGAAGTCCTCCAAACTGCAGTCAATACTGTCCAGATAATCCAGAAGTTCAACTCTAGAAGGCAAACAGTATTTTACTGCTGTATCCCTTAATAAAGTAAGAGAAATCTCAAGTAAGCTTTACAGAGATGTACTACATGCATCTAAAAATCTTCACCAGAACTAGAATGAACTAGGTCTTTCACAAGAAACGACCTCTGGAAACAAATGAAGACTTTTAGCCTCTTTAGAGGAAAACGCAAGTACAGCAGACAGGTGCTCTGAAACAGGGATCAGAGTTATCAACCTAACACTATGACATGACATAAGCAGAGACGCAATGCTTGCATCCACATAATGGCTCTAATACACCTGAAGGAGTGACAAAAATAAATCCTGACAGTTTAAACAGTCTCCACAACATTACACTGCCAGATTACACATCTCAACTCACTCACTTAACAATGAAAATCAGCGGTTGCACTTTAAAATACTTAGAACAGAAGGATCTTCAGAAACTGTTTGGAATAACAGCAGCCTGTAAGTTTAGAGTTCTTAGTAGAAACTGCTATTCAGTTCTCTTTACTTCAGTCAAAAAATCAGTTCAAATACTTGAAAAAAGAAAAGACCAGACTACTCACTTTCCAAGAAGATTTATATTCTGTGAAATTACTCCATTTTCATTGAGTATGGAATCCATCACAGAGACTGGATCTTCTGCAGTTAAAGTTGACTGGTTATTCAGCTGTACAGCACTTGACATGAGTGGGCTTGTGCTGTCACTGACAGGGCTGACTGGATCATTACCTGGGACAGCAACTGATTCGGTGCTTTTATCCCCTTGAATTACAGGGGCATATTCTTCTTCATTATCATCTTCCACAATTACAATATCGGGAGAATGGTGGCTACAGCTACAGCTGTAATATGAGATAAATTAATTACAGCACTTCATACACATTTCAATTGGTATTATTCCACAGGTTTAGTTACTTCTCACTTTACTCAAGCTACTATCAGGAAATAAACTTTTCTACTGCTTTTTAATACTAAACACAGAAAGATACTCTACATATCTGTTTTCCATTGATATGGTTCTGTAATGATCAACCCAATTAGTGCAGCTCAGTCAGCAGACACTGCTGTGCCAGACCACAACAACCAACTACTAAAGAGCTAGAGGAACACTGACATTTTTGTCATTAGACCTATAAGCTTGCATATAGATGTACAAAGTGAAGCAAAGCATACAAGGTCATCAAACCAGACAGACAGTATATATTTTGCATATTTCCTGTTGAACAGCATCAGCTCTGGAGCACCCATAACAAAGGATCCCGGTCAACAGGTTTGTAGTTAAAACCTTCTTATGCATACCAGGAACGAAACCTGAAGACCAGGATCGAGCCCCAACTAATTTGCTTTCATCCATATTCTGGTTCTTAACCCTTACATAGCTATTAGTTACATTGCTTCTCTACCACAGCCTTTTCCTCATGAAGCTTTACTATCAGAGAATGCATTCCCAGACATCAGCTGAGCAAGAACAATGGTACCAATTCAAGTATAAGCTACAAATACTAATTTTTTTCCTCGAGGCATAATGCAGGCCCTATCAATCCAATGCAATTAAAGAAGAGAGCTGCATCTAAATCCCTGGACCAAGTTTCAACTTGCTTGTAGCTGAAAGATAGAACAACTTTCTAGTACCAGAGTACAAATAGGAAAGAACATAATCACAAAACAACTGGGACTGGAAAAAACCCCAGAATCCTGAAATTACTGGCTTAATGCAAAAACCACACCAATACCTGACAAACACCACATGTAAATTATTCTCCACAAAAACCTGCAAAAACAAGGGAAGTCATTCCTGTCTGTATACATAACAAAAAGTAAGAAGACTTCTCTTACTCTGGCTTTGGACATGTAGTATATTTAACTATACTGCAGTAATACAGATTTTATTTTCACTAGTTTCCATCTATCCTCCTGATAATTAAAACTCCAACAGCCAATTATTCAACAACTATTCTGGAACAAATCCAGAGGTCAATAAATCAAAAGCTAGTGTCACTTCACAGATTAAGTTTCTGTATGTGCAGGAGTGCTGAATAATTCTAACCATTTCACTAAAAAAAATTACCTAAGACATCTGAATTACTACGCGTTATACAACACTGAAAGCCATTTATCAACACACACTTCTTGAGACTTCTTACTTGGAAGAATCTGAAGTGGTATCTTCACTTGTTTCTGGTGTAACAGGAAGATTTTCTTCATCAGCCATGGGATGTTCTTCCTCACCCGCATCCTCAGTGACATCATAAATAACAATGTCATCTGAAATCTGTTCCCTTTGTTTTAAGCCCTCATTTCTGTTGAGAGGTACCTGAGAATTATTTTTTAAAGAGTCAGGGCACAGAAGGATGACAAGCTTTAGCATTTTGACAGTTACCATTGTATCCTAAAATGCTTCACATCTAATGAAGTCTAAGAGCTTTCCTACACCTTGGAGACTACAAGCAGTTTGTACAGATCTAGGTTTAATAGAAGAAGCCATAAAAGTAAATAAACAAGCTGGAGAGTAACAGCTACAGGAAAAAGAAGTTGGCAAATACTACATGCATAGAAATAAAAATATACTAGCACTGTCAGAAAATAGAACTAAAAATATTAAAACAGTGACTGCTGTTTAAACAGTACTTTGTTATAAAGCTACTAACTCTAGTGCCATACCACCGTACTTGCTTTAACAATTTCCCTGCCAATCATTATTTGGACAGCAGAAGACAACTTTCAGTGGTGTGACTCAAATGTAACAGGAACATGACACGATTTTGCTGAGTTGGATACTGCCTTGCAGAGCAACACACTGGACCCTTGTCCCTGCATGGTGCCAGGGATGCCACATTCCCAGAGATAACAATGCATCATTATATGTGCTATTTTTAACAGCACCATTCTTTAAAGCAAACTGCTTTCAGCAGGATCATGTCAAGCTGTATTTAATACACAGGTAACCCGCTTATACATGCTTATGTTGGAAAGTGAATGGTGATTATCAACACATTTAGCTTCTGAAGGAAACAACACGGCCTATCAGTTCTACAAGCTGACAGCTCTCAGTACACGGCTACGTTTTAGTCTCCACATGACAACGAACTTGATCCATCTGCCCACGTGCACTCCTTCATCATGAAAGAAAATACCCATAATAGAAAACTTACAGGGTGGCTACTGTCAGCTGGTTCTTTCACAATTTTCTGAAATACATTCGACTTTGTAGGTCCATTAGTGTTCAGAAGTAAAGGCCTACATCAGAAAGTGTAAAGGAAGAAAGCCATTTCAAAACCACCTCTTCGGTAATTAGTCAAGAAGGCCTGTCAGTTTATCAAGTGGACAGCAAGTTTTTAAGATCATACTTACCTCTTGCGTTTTAGGCTCACTAGTTGGTTACTCTGCACCAAGGTAACAATGAATTGTACAATCTGTAAGGGAGAGAACACTATTGTTGGTTGCTGTACTTCGTAATTGTTTCTCTTGGGTACCAAGGTATCTTATAACAGAAGATGCCAATAATAAAATCTATACATAAAAAAAACCCCACTTCTCTTGTATAATAACTTTCATACAGAGCAGTTCAGAAAAATTAAAAATCAAGGTAAAAACCAGTGCTGCTAATATCTAAACAGTTATTCAACTGTCAGAGAAAGACTTTTCACATAGCAAGTGGTAAGAGTAGACTTTTACAAGACATCATACAGTACACAGAAAGACATCCAGTAATGCAAACAATTAAAAGAATTCAAATTAGCAATGACAGAAGACATATAGAGATGTGGTCCATATACATAACCTATATCCGTAAATACTGGTTCCGGTGAAAGGCATTTTTGACAGATTCAGAACAAATTACATGTACAATTACAGTATTCATCAGCTGCCTTTCCTTCTGAAATGTTAGACTTCTTTCCCTTATGTTTTAAATTTAAAGCTTTAATGTATGTCTCTGGCTTGAAGAAACTGGAAAAAAAAAAATCAATACATCTCTGCTACAAGGCTACTTGCAGTGATGCCCTTTCTGGTATGTTAAAAAAAATACATCTATCAACTCTATGCATTTATATCAATTTTGGTAGATCATAAATCTAATTGTTAAATAATCAAAGTTAACACATTATCAAGGGTTTCCACTCAATTACCTGTTCCTCGGGTAACTTTAGAAAAGTTTTTCCCGAGATCACTCGACACAGAGAATTAGATATCTGATTCCTGAAGTAATAAAAAATGGGTGGACCATGTTAAGGGTACCTTAATGACAGATGTGGGATGTTCTTGAGCCTCTTTCTTTGAAAATTTTTACAAGACTTTGGCCTAATTTTCTGCTTTGTTTCACTAGGATTTGTTCACCGTATACCACCCTGCTGTTTTTTACTATTAAAGAGAGATTTGACATTACAAAAAGCTGAATGAGGGCAAAGCAAGGTAATGTGGCACAGCATTCCTAGTTCAGAAGCACTTGGTCAAGTACACACGACACTTCAATGAAACCTTACCTTTCGAATAACTTGCTGCTGTTGCAAATGTTTTGCTCTCAGCTCTGACACTTCCCTCCAAAGGGATTCATTCTCTCTGTTTAAAAATGATGATTTAGAAGTCAAACTAAAACTAAGTTATTAATTTTTGTTAAAGATCAGTTGGCTTCATTAAAACTCTTTGAAATGTGTTTTTAGACTGCGGGTTGGTGTGGGAGTGTCACAGTCAGCAAGCAGCCTTGGAAAGTAACTATGAAATGGAGACCCAAAAAGAACAAATGGCCTACAGAGAATTTCCATCTGCTTTAAAGAAAGAAAAATAAAATTCCCAAATTTCGCAATAATCATTACCCATACATTCAGCATTCAAAAATTAACTATCAGCTTTAACAGCTACCTCTATTAGCTCCAGTAAAGGGGTATGTTAGGTGATAAAAAATAACAGGAGCACGTCAGAGATGGCAGTTTTCATGAACACTGCCATTTTAGAAATGTTGGCTCTTCCAGTACTCGCAGGACTCCAGTTACTGAGTGTAAAAACTGCCCTATTGTAACCACGAGCCTTGTTTCCAACAGTTTATGCCATATTAAGAGGTAGATAATGAATACCAAAAGCTTCAATGAATATGGGAAGACAACATACCACCCTTCTCCCTTCTGCAGTTTAATTATCAACACAAAGAAGCAAACTGCGCTGGTGTTTGTGTTTTTAGGAAACCTTAAACTAAGTTTTCAGAAACAGCTGCTCATATCCAGTGTGATGCAAGGTACTACTCACTCCTCAAACTGCTCCTGTGCCCAACACACAATTTAAGAGTACAGTTCCATCACAAAACTAACAGCAGAAGTTAGGGATTCTAAACTTTCTCAATTTTCTCACTAGCTTTATCAACATATTTTGTAGGACCAGGTCTTCTGATTTAGCTCCAGTTTCTACCTCAGTAATTTTAAACTGATGGGATGACAATATTGATGTCAAAGACCAACCACTACATTCTCATCTCTGCAAACTGTCAGATCATTAGCAACTAGCTGTCAGTTCACTCAAAGACAGCCCTGCTCTGAGCAGTGATTTGGACCTCAAGGCCTTCTGAAGTTTCTTTCAACCCAAATAAGCCTAGGATTTCAAAATGTGATTTTTACTCTAGACTGGCCAAATTCTAACGAAGACTATGCCTAGGCAAAAGAAGTTTGCCTCTGAATATTCTACTACTCAAGTCACTAGAACTGAAGTCTAGAAATGAGAGAATTTAATTCTTGAACCTTGGAACGACGGTAACCTCTGCCACAGATGTACACTGTCACTTTCTCAACCTAAGTTAAGGTGCCCTGAGACAGAGTTTCTATTAAGGTGATGTGACTTACAGTGCATGACCTTATGGTCATGTATCTTGTCTGAATCTACATACTCCAAAGGATTAAGTAACTTGTGACACACATCTCTCTTACTGTTGACAATAAATCAATTTCTAAGCAGGCAATAATGCAATTCTACAAAAACTCTATTTACGTTTGGATTTTAGATTCTGTTCCTCTGTCAATGAGGTAACTAAGGAATTCCCAAATTAAATTTCTAAACACATTTTTATAGGCATTAACTCTTCTGCAATTTTAAACAGTGGGGGAATGAGGACAAAATCAACAGGAAAATAAAAAACAATGAGCAAAGACATTAATTGTCCTATGAAAGTATTATATGCAAATTGCACAAACCAAACTCTGCCTCAAACCAAGCATAGTACCTATTTCAAACCTGAAGACACAATCCAGCATACTTTATACTAAGAGCTGATTTAAATATTCAGCCTCAGCATCTATATGGAACTATTATTAAAGCTGTTATTTAATTGCCTACTACTAGTGTTCGGCAAACACCAACATTGCTTATTACTTTTAATAATATCAGAATATTCAATTTTAAAGCAATTTTTCTATTGCAATTTATGTTCCTAAAACAAATGAAGTTAGGCAACCAGCAATCAAGGGACACCTAAAATTAGGTCTCTGTCCAATATGTAGTGTCACAATTACTCAGCACTAAGAATCAGTTATTAATGAAGCAACTTACCTCTTCAAAAGAGACAACTGAGATTCAATAGTCGTTTGTTTAATTTGCACTTTCTGAGCACTGCATATTATTTTAGACAGATCTTCCTGACGTATCTTGTTTTCTTCAGGTCTTGAAGAAGAAACCTTTAAAAGATTAGAATCCAGAAACAACAGTTCCCTTAATTCATGCTTAACTGTTATTCTCTTATGGTGATTTTCTTGCAGATGTTGACAAAACATGCATTTAATGTAATAATAAACCAAGCATCCAAAAAACCGCCAAACCAGAAACACAGCTGTCACCACCTTAGCTTTAGTTGTTACAAACATTTGTGTACACTCAAGACTCTTCAGGCATTTTCCCAAGTGATCTACCTTGTCATAACTGCATCACAATAACCTGGTAATAACAAGTGCATCACTCTGTCTGTGCTGGTTTTGCTGGGGTAGGGTAATTTTCTTCATAGTAGCATATATGGGGCTGTGTTTTGGACATGTGCAGTTGTGCTGCAATGCTGGTAATACACAGATGTTTTTGGTACTGCTGAACAGTGCTAACACAGGGAGTCCAGGGCTTTTCTGCTTCTCACCTCACTCCACCAGCAAGTTGGTTGGGGCTGCACAAAAAATTGGGAGGGCACACACACAGCTGGGACAGTTATCCCCACCTGACCAAAGGAACATTCTATACCATATGGTGTCATGCTTAGCATATATAACTGGAGGAAAAAGAAGAAAGTGTGGGGGATGTTCAGAATGATGGTATTTGTCTTCCCAAGTCACTATTACACACGATAGGGCCCTGCATTCCTGGAGATGGCTGAACACCTGCCTGCCCAGGAGGAGCGGTAAATTAATTCCTAGTATTGCTTTGCTTGTGTGCGTAGCTTTTGCTTTACTTATTAAAGTGACTTTATCTCAACCCACAAGTCTTCTCACTTTTATCTCCCAATTCACTCCCACATCCCGATATGGGGGGAGTGAGTGAGAGGCTGTGTGGGGCTGAGCTGCTGGCTGGGGTTAACCATGACATCCAGTTTAATTTGCCATCTCTATCCATCTGACTCAATAACAGCAGAGCACATTTCAGAAGCATAACAAACAAGTTTATAGGTTTGCCTATATTTCATCTTGGGTATAAAGCTTAATGCTTACAGTAGCTTTGTTCTGAAACAAGCTACATGAACAAGCAGTTTCTTATATTGCTGATGGTAAAGTCAAAGCATGCTCTGCACTTCTAATACTCATTTGCAAATTGTCATATTACATAATTCACACTTTTTTGCCACCTGTGAAACTTAACTATAATTACAGCAAAGTAGGTTAGATAAAAAAGCCTTGTCAAATCCCCCAAAATATCTTTAAACAAGCTCAAGATATAAATGAAAGCAGGGCAGTTTGTTTCCATAAACTCTGAACTTATTTGCACTCACAACCCTGCAGTTAAACTTGACATGAACTTACCTATTCATCAATACTTAAAAGTATGGGTTTTCCACATACTGAATTTTCACTAACCTTCCTTTTAATGTGCTCCAACAAGTCCTCCCGGCCCTGCCTAAAATACGCATGCCGAAACTCTACTGGACCATCTCGCTCCAGTTTGACAATTCCAGAATCAACATGGACAACTTTACGGAAGCCATCTTTAAAAAACAAAAGGAAAGAAAAACCTCAAAACCCACATTAAGAAATTCAAAGTATGCCCTTCCAACTATCATGTTACCAATTTTGAGGATAAGATGGTATACTAGTTGCAGAGAACACAAGGCCTCTGCTCAAAGGAAATTATAACTTAACTTTTATGTACAGGATTTACAACTGTGCTAGAATGCAAAAATCCAGGAACTTACACATGTTTAACTGTCTGACAAAGCTTGCCATGTTGTTGTGCTTGAAGTACTTGGGAAGAATCTCTTTAGCAAATCTCTGTTCATCCAACACCAAGAAGCTCTTGCCATTCTAAAATGAGAGAGACACATTAAGCTACTTAAAAGCTATAGCAGAAAACTCACTGGGCTTTTAGAATTAATCACCAGACTGGAATGTTTCCTTTGTGCATGCAGAACATTACTGCTCTGCTTGCCTACAACTTTCCAAAACAAAAAGCGTACAAACCTTGCAGTTGCAAAGCAACTGAGTACTATCGATTTACATCACTACCTGCATCTGAAGGAGAACACCTCTATTGTTATGCACCGCCTTCTCAGTAAATGAATGAACTGTTTACCAGCAATTATCACAGTTTCACTACGGGACAATACTAACAATTTTGAATGTAGTTTTGAAGTCCTGGTAAGGAATCTTAACAAAGAACCTGAGCAAGGGACAACCAGCTGAAAGTCCCATCTGCTTTTCAGTAAAAAAGCATGATTGGTTTGACAGGACTTGTAGAGCAGATGGAGCTGTCAAAGATCTGAGTATGTCCACTGGGATTTGGAGTTACCAAAAAGGTAGCCACCTAAGGCAAGATTCCCCTTCTCCCGGAATGCCAATTGTGAGGGAGGACTGATCTTCTATTTAATGCACAGGCTTTAACTAAAATAGAAGGATCAGCTCTTTGTTCTTCAATGACTGCACCCCATTTAACTACAGCACAAGTAATCGGCAGAATGCAAATTACCTACTTTAAAATAGTTTAGGTTTTGTCTACACATCCTCACTACTCTCACCGTGTAGTTAATAAAAAGTCTTATCATCGTCAACAAATGTCAGCACTCTTCCTGCATCTTCTTAGATGCTTTTTAGTTTAATGAGTCACTGTTCGTATCCTCAAATGCCAGCAGTTCTATGATCCCAAGAAGCTTAAAGAACCAACTGTAAGACCATATGAATATCCTTGTCCAAAGGCTAGTGTCCTTGTTTCAGCTAGGATATAACTAATTTTTTCTTAGCAGCTGGTAGAGTGCTAAGTTTTGGATTCAGTAAGAGAATAATGTTGATAATAAGATGATGTTTTACTTGTTGCTGAGCAGTGCTTACCCTAAATCAAGGTCTTTTCAGCTTCTCAAGTGCTGCCAGCAAGCAGGCGCACAAGAAGCTGGGAAGGTGCATGGCCAGGACAGCTGACTCAAACTGCGCAAAGAGATATTCCATACCACAGAACATCAGGTCCAATACATAAACTGGGCGAGTTATCCAGCAGGAGGGCTGACTGCTGTTTTTGGATGGGCTGGGTGGTAAGCAAATGTATTGGGCATAATTTGTTTTTTCTTGTGTTTTCTTTCTGTTTTATTACTATTATAATATACTTTACTTCATTTCAATGTTAAATGGTTTTTATCTCAACTCACAAGTTTTACTTTCTCTACTAGGGTGTAGGGAAGTGAGCAAGTGGCTGTGTTGTACTAGGTTGCCATTGCAGGTTAATCCACAACAGCTCGTTCCTGCAAATCAGCAGGGAGCATCAGAAACAGGATGAAACAGGATGTTATAAACGACTCTCCACTGGAGGACTTAGGCGCTTAACACTGAGAGGAAGGTATCCAGATGAAAACTTCCAGTAATGCTACCTACCTCCTGCTGAAAATCAATCAGTGGAAGGAAAGGGGAAGCAAAAGAAATGGCAAGAACAGACTATTTTATTTTAGCCAATGCTGTATGTGAAATTCACTAACTGAAGGTGCTGAACCACTACAGTGACCCGTGACACCAACAGACAACTTCCATGTGGTGCCGCACTTTATTACCACTTTGACACTGTCCAGGCTTAGCACACGAAAACCTGGGAAACACATCCACTAGCTCTTGTTGCCCTGACAGTCATTTCCAGCAAAGTTGTACAGACATTAAGGCCTGTAAGCTTCACTACACAGCTAATACGACTGTCAGCTCCTAGTGCCAATGACTGCAGCATAGAGCAGTCTTCCAAGTGCTTCATTTGGTATTCCTCACCCATATTTCTATGGACAACACATACTGTGCTTTCACTTTGCAGGGAGACAAAAATCTGCCTGTTCTGTTTCAGATGGCATTTATCCTTAGAGTGTAAATATATAGATTTGTACAGGAGGAAAGCAAAATATTATAGTAACTGTACTCTCCCTTCCCTGATACATTCAGTACACTTTTTGTACCCTATAATATCAACACAGAGCATTTCTAAAAGGTATCGCAAGTAATCCCAGTAACTTCCCTCCCAAAAGAACTTGGGTTAATAATATCAACTGTATTAATAATAGCAACTGTGATGAGTGGACCTTCCCCTCAAAACAGCCTTGCAGAACCTCAAATAAATATTTTTACTGGTAATTTAAAAAATAATACAGATATACCTAACAGGTATTGGTGTGTTTACTTGAAATAAATATAAGCAATGGATTTGGAAATACTCCATTAAAAGCATAAGGTAGGAAAAACAGCATTTCTTAATGCAGACAACATCAATTTTCATATAGCCCTTAGTATCTCTCTTCCAAAAAAAAAAAAAAAAGAAAAAACGAAACAAACCCCAAAAACCCCACAAAAAATCCCACCCCAAAACAAATAACCAAAGCAACAAAAAAAGGAGAAAGAAAGAAAAGTTGTCGTAGTCTACTGAGACCTTCTGCTTCCCTCTTTGGGAAGTTTTGGCTGAAAGTACCGGTAAACCATTTTCAGTAAAATGTTTAAGACATTTCATTATTTCTCAAGCATTTAAAATAGGGAGCTCTCAGTAGAGTTTAACTCAATATCACTTAAAGATATTGATACAATTTGAGAACAGGATTTTATTGAAAACAACATACAGAAAAGAAATGAAGCAGCTATTATTAAAATATGTGCTTAGCATTTATTTAACTGTCAAAGATGCTCACCGCAGCAACTTGCCAGGCCTTCATTGCACTATAAGAAAACTGGTGCCCAATTCGACTTCCCCCGTGGCCCATCCCCTTCCCGCCGTTCCAGCAGGTGGACACCGAGCCCGGGAAGCCCCCGGCCATCCCCCACGTGGCGGCTCCCCACCGCCCCTGCGGGATCCGGCCCCGCGGGCGGCACACAGGAAACAGCAGGCCTGAGCACGCCGCCTTCCCCATCCTCCGGAGCTCTCCGGCAGCCCCGGCACACCAAGGGCGAGCCCCATTCCCGGAGCACCCACAACCCCGCGTGGGAAATCCCCCCGCAGCCCCGCGTTCCCCGCACGCCCGCTCCTTAAGCGCATGGCAGAACATCCCGGCTCCCGGGCCCCTTCCCACTCCCCACAGACGCCCGAGCCTGCTCGGTCGGGGCCGCCAGACAGACGCCGCCAGACAGACACTCCCCACCCTGCGCGGGGGTGCCTGCGGATGCGCGCCCAAGGCGGGCACCGGAGCTCCTACTCCACGCATGAGACAAGGCAGAAGCTGTGCGCCAGCGAGGCGAGCCGGCCTCCTCCCAGCAGCTCAAGCCAGCCCAGCCCGGCCCGAGCCCGACCAAGCCATGCGGCCGTGCCCTGATTTTCCATCCTCCCCAGGCGCACGCCGAGGCGCACGGCCCCCAGCAGGCGCCGGCGCCCGCCGGAGCGAAGCGCAGGGTGATGGCGGGGGCTCCGCCACACGAGGGCGGGAAGGAGG
>VZRR01012414.1:1687294-1703936 GCA_013398015.1 Oreocharis arfaki
GGGGGGAGGGGGGGGGGGAGGGAACGGCCGACCTGGCTCCAGGTGATGAGCTGGTTGCTGGGGGTCTCGCCCAGCAGAGCCCACAGCTTGCTGAGGAAGGCCGGGACTCCCGGGCTGGCGAAGGGAGGCGACGACTGCTGGGGAGGCTGCGGGGGCGATGGCTGCGGCTGGTGCTGCTGTTGCTTCATTGTCGCTCGGGAGCCTCCGGGGCCTCTGTCCGGGGAGGGAGCACAACCAGACCGGCCTGGCCACGCCCCTCGCCCGCACCCCGCATGCGCGGCGGCCCCGCCGCACGCGCGCGTGCCGGCCCCGCCCCTTCCCCCTGCGCCTTACATAACGTCCCCACGTGCGCCGTCCTCACGTGTCACAACAGCGCCGGCACGGGGGGAGCGGGGCCAATAGGGGCGCGCCTCGCGGCGGGGGGCGGGGCCGCGTCGTGCGGGCGCACGTTTCCCGGCGCGGCTGCGGCGCGTGGCGAGGGTACGGCTGAGGGCGGGGGCACGGGAGCGCTCCCGCTCCAGCCCCCAGGGAAAGGCTGGCGAGTGCCCGGAACGTGCCTTGTAAGGGCTTACCCCAGCCTAGGGTTTCTGAACCGTCTGGGAGAAAGGTGAAGAATAGCTAGTCAGCTCGACAGCATGAGCTCACAGGGCATCTACACGACCTAAAAAAAGAACGTACAAGCATATGCACGACAGGAACATCCAAGCCGACTCCCTCCAAAAAAATCTCAGGCAGGCCCTAAGCAGACCTCTCTCCAAGCCAACTTGTGTTTAGACTTCAGATCTATCAGCTGCAGAATGAACTGCGGAAAGACTAGAGAAAGAAACTGATTTAAATCAAAAGGGTAACTCTAGGAAAACAGCCTAATGAATGGTGAAATGCAGTAAAATTGATTTGATATTCTATCAAGTATTTTGCAAAACTTAATCGCATTTTAACTGGACATAGTTCTTAAGAAGTTGTTCTGTGGAACTAAAATCAGTATTTTCACAGCAAACCTTCATTGACTGGTAGTGTAACTGATGCCTTTGTTGAGATTTCTCAAAAAGTCTCAATTTCAGTCATCTTGATCTGCTTCAGTTTGCAGTGAAAATAAAGCGCAATGGCACAGGGAAGATAATAGAACCTTTAGCGGGGTAGCCTCCAGGAAAATTAAGTTCAATATTTCTGTTTCAGGCGGTATATCACACAGCTTCCTTTTCGTCATAGCATTAGCAGGCTACAACAGCCTATAACAAACCCTTCGGCTGATATTCACCAGATCATTCCTGAGAGATGTCACGGTTGCTAAGTTTATGGCTTAGCTTTTCAGGGTCAGCATTTGGAATTAGAAAAATTAAATGAAATGCCTTTTAAATTTAAACACAAATTTGCAGTTATTTTCCAAGTAATTTTCATCCTGACATGAATATGCAGCAAGCTCCCACCAGATTCCATTTATCTAGATACAAATGCTAGATAAGCAGAGAGAAGAATATGGTTGTGACTTAATCTGGACTCAGTATTGTGCTGCACCTTATATTTCTTGTTTACAACATCCATTTGAAAATAGGAGTTGATTTGCAGACTTGTTGGACAGTATTTCAAATTGTGCTTATAGATGTTGAATTATTTCAAAAGGTAAACTACTATATTGATGTCTTTGCCTAAGACAGAAGTGGAAGCATGCGCTTAATTTTTTTCATTTCACCAGTAGGCTGAACATTGCCATGGTGAGAAGGACTGCAGTGTTACAATGCCATGATTTCCAATATCTTACAGTTGCGGGAAGTTTTTTAGCCTCTCTTCCTAAACCTCGGTTTTGGAAAAAAAATTTCTTTTGAAGCCTTAAGGCCTAAGAACTGGAAGTTATTTATTTAATACTTAACACAAAGTGTTAGCAATGTACAACTCAAGCCTTCCATTAGGTTTTTAATTTATTGTCTTACAAGGTCTGGGGACAAGGTCTCTTTATGTCCCTGTTCATAAAGCTTTTGGTTATGTTATTTTACAATCCAGCCATTGCAAAACTCACTAGTCTTTAATGTGGGGCTATTCGACTTCCCGGTATCTTCATAAGCAGTGCTGTAATCTTTTTCCACACTGCAGTAAAATTTTCCTCCACCTAGCTTGCAGAAATCTGGTAATTATCAGCTCTGAGACAGGTCAAGCTATTTAAATCTTCCACAGTGCTGTTCTCACCCTCCTCTCTCCAGAAAAACATAACTCTGTAAAACTCTTTGGGTATTGTGAAATGTTGGGAATTCAGATCTCTTCCCCTATCCCTGAACTAACCCCTCCAGCCACAGCAGATTCTGTTCCTCCTGAGCCTCATTCCCACTCCCTTGGGTCCATAGTCCCCTCATATGTTGGAATTCCAGCTAATATCTAGTGCTCAGGGACTAAGGGAGCACTGCCAACAGGAAACATCTGATTTCCAGGGCTTTTTTTCCACAGCTTTCATGGAGAGGCTATATAGTTAGCAGCACCTCAAATATGGGCAGGAGGCCAAAGAATAGAGTTAGATAGCTGTTCATATCACTATCTGTTTATTTTGACATCCCATATGCCTAAAAATTACATCTGTCACTGGGGTCTCTTCCTCTCATGCTCAAGCAGCAGGCAGCCCCACGGCACTCCCATACTCTCTCGTAGGAACTTTGGCCACTGATAGTCCAGTTTTGATGGGCTTTAACAAAAATAATGTGGGATGGGGACTCTTTGTTCCACAGCACATTTACAAGTAGGGCGTCACAAAGGAGCTCTCATGTAACAATACTCTTCTGAGATGAACTTAGCCTATCTTCTCTGACTTCCTTTTGTCTTCCCCTACAATGGAATATGCAGCAGGGGTCAACAGCCCTGCTTGTGCTGTTGCTCTGGCTCTTCTAAGTCTGAAGTGCAATCTGTGTGAACTCCAGTTACAACAGACCCCGAGTAAAGCCTGAGTCAACTCCCCGAGGGATACCAGTCTGCTGATTTTCCTTAAGACAAACAGCATGATGCAAAACAAGCAACTGAAAATTACAGGAGAGACAAAGGCAGGGTGACAGATTTCAAGGCAATACTCTCCTCTTTTTGCAACCACTGTTTGCCCTGCCTGAAAGGCTGGCATTTGAAGGTTGTCTTTATTGATTCATCTATATTGATCTGCATGAAAGCAAGAGACAAATCAGACCCTGAGCTTACCCCCAGAACAAGCACAGGCAGCCAACAAGTAGTGACTGTCCTGGATAAAACACTGCACAGCACTTCACAGCCAAATTTGATGCAAGCCTTCCACCTGTAAAAAATCACTACACAACTTAGATAACTGAAAGTATTCCTAGAAGTCCGGGCTCTGCACATACTAGGATCTCCTTGAATCAAAAGTGGCCCTAAGATGCCTAGCTTTAAATTAATCCTCCTTGAACCAAGGATGGTCTGAGATGTCTGTATTTGTGATGAAACCAGAGTAGGCAAAGTACATGACATTTCAGAGAGATTCAATAGAGATTAATCTTCCAAAGTAATATCCATTCAGTTAGTTTTACGCCATCCTTGTGCATCTGATTCAAGTACCACTCAGTGTTTTGGATGGCTAAGTGATTCATTTTTCTTCTCATGCCCTGCAGAACAAACAGATGGCACAGTCAGCACACCGGATATTTAATAGGCAATGATACAATGAAGGCTGGCCTCAAGTTTCAAAATTAAGTTATGATAACTGTTCCCCACAGTATATTTAAAATCGAGCAATGATAACTGTAAACAACTTCCATTCATGATCAATGGCTTTTCTTTCTTGAAAGGAAAATTTATACTGACATTCTTATTGACTACTAACCCTCCAAGACAGCTTGCTTTGCAAATGCACAGAAGTGGTATCCATTTCTTGTTTGCTTATGTGTGAGGAATACTTGAAACAGACTTTCCCAGTTAGACAAGATCCTCCATACACCTTGAAACTGCTCAGTGTTTCTTAAAAGACTGTTGTCTTATGAGAGAAAGTTACAAACTTGGAAAAGGTATATTTAAACAAGCTGTAGCATTGTTTAATTGAGATAGCATTCAATTAAGCTTAGTGTCTTTAAAAAATTTCAGATTTAAAATGCTTGAAGCCATAAAAACCCCCCACCTTTAAAAAGAAGACAAAATAATAACTGAGTTGAAAACCATTTCTTAACCTGCTAGCAATAAGTTCAGGCCAGATTATCTGATTTTCAGGGCTTTCTGCAAAGTTAATATTTATATTAAAGTTTTTGAAAAGATGGTAGATTTGGAAAAAAGGAGGGAAGGGGGTTTCAGGGGCGGTATACCTGGCAGAAAACTTTATTGAAGTTTTAGAGCAGCTTGCTGTGACCGTGTGTTGATAATTACGGAAAAACAGTTCAATGGTAAGAAAAAAACCCCAAAGTATTTGTGCCCATTTGGTCATCCAAACTTAACGCTCTTGCATTCTAAAATAAAAAGTAGATACAAAGACCTGTTAGCACAATTTTCTGTATTTCATGTAGGATTTTGTAACACAAGTTCTGAACACTGTGGCAATGAAGGGCTCAAATCAGAGTAAAGCATGAAAAGAAGCTTTTATCTCGCCTGAAGCTAGTTTACAAATCACATTCTACATCCATGATTTACTTATTCTAAGGCCTCCATTTCATGCAATTTCACATTCCTAACATTAGGACTTCCATAAAATAACTGTTCTGCCAGCTCAATTCCAGAGCATGGCAAAGCTTTCTTCCAAGAAGGATGTCCCTTGCATTCATTTATTCTTATCAAGAGCACAGTGGAAATTCTTCACAAAATGCCAGTGACCTTAACCTTATATTTGACACAGAAAAGTAACAATGTTCTTATTAAGTTTTAAAATTAAGATTTTTTAAAAGAATAAATTAGATTAGATTAATCTGCTCTCAAGGCCATTCAGAGATATGATTTGAATGGATAAAAAACACCTGATCTGTGGGTGTGGAGTCTGTCATACCATGTCTCTCCATGCTAATCACCATTTAAAAACTCTCTTCAGCCTGTTTAAACAAGAAAACACCAAGACTGAAAACAAAACAAACCAAACTGGCTAATCTCAGTCTTGTTTACATGAATCTGAATAGGTGGAACTGTAATATTGTATGTCTGTGCCTAATCTACTGTTCTCATTTTTTTTGTTCAGGTTCCTGTATGTTTTTATAAAGGAAAAAAAATTGTTTTCTAGAAGCATGGCCCAAATTACTGGTTTTCCTGTATTGTCAGAGATACTAGGAAAAAGCAATGATTTACTGTAGTTTCCACAGGATTCTGCTACTTCCTTCCCAGTTTGGTTAAAAACCAAAGCCACGCACCACAGTTGAGTGGACAGCTGGTGACTGAAATGCTATCTATACTGTAACTGCATTTGCAGCTGTCATCATCTTCGTTAAGTTAGTAAAGTGTAATCAAGTCCTTATTGCATGTGCATCAATGTCATCTTCCTTTCTAGGCTGCTTGTTCTTCCCCACACAAACTGACCATTAAGGTGAGAACGTATGTTAAAAACCCCCTGCAACTGGTAGTTTTCTGTATTGTGCAGATGTAAGAACTCGGCACAGAGCATCCAGACTTCACACTTCTGGCAGATTCTGTCTGTGGTTTGCATGTATTAGGTGCCTTATCCTGAAACTTTAATGTAGTCTCAGCACTGTGTCACTTCCTCCTCTCTCCTGCTCTAGATAGGAGCTACAATCATAGCCCAACAACACCTCCTTTAGGGACGTAACAAATAAATTAATATTTGTGTAATTTTGCTCCTCATCATTAAGATCTGTCATTCAGTGCTGGGGTACAAGTTTCAGGTGCTCTGTATTAGAAAATCATGGAATCATTAAAGTTGGAAAAGACCATCAAGCCCTGCCATCAACCTAACAGTGCCAAGTGCCCCACTAAACCATGTCCCTAAGCACCGCATCTGCATGTCTTTTAAGTATCTCCAGAGATGGGGACTCCACCACTGCCCTGGGCAGCCTGTTCCAATGCTTTTCTGTTTAGGAGTTTTCCCCAATATTTAATCTAAATCTCCCCAGTGCAACTTCAGGCCACTTCCTCTTGTCCCATTGCTTCTTACTTGGGACAACAGACTGACCTCCACCTGGCTACAACCTCCTTTCAGGCAGTTGTAGAGAATGATAAGGTCCTCATAGCATCCTTTTTTCCAGGCTGAACAGCTCCAGCTCCCTCAGTTGCTCCTCATATGACTTGTTGTCCAGACTATTCACCAGCTCCCTTGCCCTTCTTGGGACACTCTCCAGCACCTCAATGTCCTTCTTGTAGTGAGGGGCCCAAAACTGGACACAGGACTCAAGGTGTGGCCTCACCAGTGCTGAGCACAGAGGGATAGTCACTGCCCTGGTCCTGCTGGCCACATTATTTCTGATACAAGCATGGCATTACCAGCAAGTATCATGAACCAGAATCTGTACTCTAAAAGCTATATCCTCGGTTCTTCTTTTACCAAGCCAGTAACACACACAGAGGGCCACTAGGACATCCCACTTGCATATTTACTAGTTATATTATTAAAGAAATCCCATAAACATAATAATACTTTTTCTCCTGAAGAAACAAAGGTTTTTCCCCGTGTTATTGTGCAGAAACTGCTGTCCTTAACTTTAGCTAAGTGCTGCTCCTTCACAGACAGAGAGAACGCTGCAAGAATCCTAAGGGCATGAAAGTCTCTAGTTCAATAATAATTTTCTCTCCCCTCTGCCTCCCCTTACACCGCAATGTTATTCAATCCTTTTCACTCCCTCACTGCTGTGCTACCTGCCGCACTGGTAGGTGCAATAACTATTGGATCAAGGCAAATTGGATTAAAAAACACACACAAAAAAGAATTCTTTAGACACCTGGGGGAGAGTAAGCCTTTAACCTGTATCAGTTCTATAATCCAGTTCAGGTAATTCAGATGCAAAAGCAGTTGCAGCATCTCAACCAAAACAATGTCCTAGCACTGGAAGTGAAGAGCTAAGAAGCTTGAGTTAGAGCATTCTATACCTTGAGATTCTCTCCTCCCAGCAAAGGATGTATTAAGAGAGGTAAAGTACAATAAAAGCAAAACAATTCTATTTTCAAGTACTTAAAGTACATGAAAACAGATCCTGACTAAAGCAGATCTCAAGGTAACTTTATTATACAGACTAGACTAGTTTCTCTTCACAACTACTCAGCAAAATCCAGCTAGCTAAAAAAGCCCTCTTCAAAAACAGTTGAAAATTTTATTATTAGCGTTGTAAAAGCTGTATTTTTAAGATAATGATGAAAATGCTAGAACTACATCTTGTTTCCTGTGTGCATTTTTATTGAAGCCTGCAGGAGATATTGTGGAAGTAAAATGAAAGCATTGTTTGTGTAATAGTTTTAACACTACCCTAAAAAGCAAAACCAAAACAGAAATCTACTCAAACACGCAGCCATAGTAACCATCCACAAAACCCAGGAAAGCAATGTTTCATTATGGAACCTAAAATTTTAAATGAAATTTTAAAAGAAATACCAGTNAAATTTTAAATGAAATTTTAAAAGAAATACCAGTAAAAACTTTGCTGTTGGATCTGTGGAGTTTCCTGCTTCTTTGGAACAGGGGAAAAAAAAATCTATGCCAATAGCAGTTTGTAACTGTGCTAGTTGAAAAGGGTAAAATCACTCTGTTGTACATGCATTTGCCAGGTGGTCATGAAGTGCAGAGCTCCCCTTTGGAAAGCTTCAAGGCAGCAAAGGCCACAAATGTGACCTACAGGCTCTAACTATAATTTGTACAAAATGACTTCATATTAAGTATTTTTTACCCTCACTGTGAAGAGGGGTATTTCTACTTAAGACCCATAGGACAATGCTGCCAAAATCATCACATATAAAAGACCAGTACCCCCTGTTCCTAACCCCTCGTTATGTGGTTGGCATAACCAATGCCATTCTCTGAGAATGAAAGCAGTTGGTCTCTGTAACCAAGTAGGCAATGTATTTGTTCTCTTTTCCTCATTATCAGGCCCCAAAGGTCCAACAAACCAAGCAGACAAACCAAACATTTCTTCTTCCCTTCCCAACATCCCTTAAGGTTGCTGGGCGCCAGGACAATTACTCCCTTCCCTGCCAGCCCTGAAGGCCCCAGGCACCCAGCCAGGGAGGTGCTGTTGTTGACCCTGAGGGAAGCCTAACAGCACACAGAGCTCTGATTGTAAGTTAGGTTGTATTATAAATGCCGTATTAGGCTACTTCTAAATTGGACTACACTGATTATGCTTCTAGAAAGCATGTGTCATTCCAGTAATACATTCTGTGAGATACTAATTATAATAGCCTGCTAAAAAAATAAAGCTTTCATCGTAACTACAGGTTATCATCATCATCGTTCTGCCCAGGGTCCCTAAAAGAGCCTGTCTGTCTCGTTAGCTTTGGGTGACACAGGTGTGGGTATCTCAGGACTGAACACATGAAGTCAATCTGTGTGTAGGCCATATGTGTATCTACCAAACAGTGGGAGCACCCTGCTCTTGATGGAGTCCTTTCTGCCTGGACCAGGCACCTAACTTTCTGTCAGACTCAAGGGGACCACAGAGCAATTGTATCCTGTACCACAGAAATTCTACAAGCTCAGCACCTTGCCCCAAATACCAGCCTTACTGTTTCTGCATAGGAAGTGAACAAAGTGTTCCCTACTATCATCCTCAGAAGTTATCAAGAACACTGTTTCTACTGTAGCCCAGTCAACTCAGCTACCCTGGAAAATACTGTTTTCACTATCAGTGTAGAATAAAACAAAGGGCAAAGAGACTTTCCTCTCTTCCCTGAAAGATGCAGGAGCACTCTGGAAAAGCTGCTGTCACCTCAGTAATACACTAATGCCCATCCTGCCCTAAGCTGCCAAATCAGTTATGGTAACAGCTGAGCTTTCCAGATTTAGGGAGTGTTGTAGAACTCCAGCTTCTGACTCATCCTCACTGACAGGACAGCTGGAGAAGTTAAAGACATCTGACGAAGGCATTTTGAGTCAGTCCACTATCTAAAGGATAAAATCAGTATGATTTGAATCAAGAGTCTAACCCTTTAAATACTCGTTTGAGATTAGTCATATAAAGCATCATTGCTATTAATTACTAACCAGCACAAGGGTTTGAAGAAAAGGCTATATCATAGAAGAAATTAATATAAAAGCAGTGATGTAGGTGGACGTGCTTTTTCAAAAAAGCTTGGTTAACCCACCAAGTTTTTGGATACTGACATGCCAGAAGTGACATATTATGCACAGGTATTTAAGACTCACTTCCCTGAGTATTCTGACAAAGATCCAAGTGTGGATGCAGTGCTCATTTGAGTGTTGAAGGGTCCTGACATAGTGTCTGCCGTGGTGATCCACATGAAGTAGCACCAGTTCCGCTTGTTCCTTCTTTCTTGATGTAACCTACATTTGTGCCAGAGACACGGTGCTCTCTGCTCACCCCTGAGTGGCTGCTGCTGAGAACAATACCAGTGCAAAGCTGTAGTTTGCACTACCATAGTTTCAACTACCATAGTTACAAACTGCTATTGGCATAGATTTTTTTTTTTCCCCTGTTCCAAAGAAGCAGGAAACTCCACAGATCCAACAGCAAAGTTTTTATTGGTGTTTCTTTTAAAATTTCATTTAAAATTTTAGGTCCATAGGCATAATGAAACATTGCTTTCCTGGGTTTTGTGGATGGTTACTATGGCTGCATGTTTGAGTAGATTTCTGTTTTGGTTTTGCTTTTAGGGTAGTGTTAAAACTATTACACAAACTGACTCAGACATACAGAATTCTCACTTCAAAAACTTTTCTACCACGAGGAAAGAGGAACTGTGTTAGAAGACACTAGTATTAAATACATAATTATTACTACATACAAGACTGTGGGTGTATGCAGCTCTATTTAGATACTGATCTGGATCTGGTAAAGAATACAGAGGCTTTGCCTATTAATCAACTGCTCACTCAAGACTATTTTTTTTTTAAAGCTGTGCATAGGCGTTGTCAGACAACACAAATTTAACTACGGTGTTACTGAATTAAGTGTGTCATGCACTGACAACAGAAGATTTTTTCTTTTAATGAAGAATAAAGTGTTTTATTGCTGCATAAACAAGTAAAAGACCAACTTTATGAATTAAAGATTTATAGCAGGACGCAGAGGCTGACAAACACTGTGTATGCCTGTCCAGTTCTATTTACTGTTTTATCTCTTTTCTGAAGGGAAGGCTTCCTAGGGCAAGCTGTCAGAGCACTGGTAAAAATGGAAAGAGCCATTACATCTAGCCCTAGCACCTGTTTTCTTTTTTCCACTGTGGGATCACAAGATCTATGACTCCTGCTTAACAGCAGTTTAAGTTCAAGGCTCCACCAGTGGAAGCATTACTCCTAAAGTATGCTCAAAAATCCTAGGGAGCCTGCTACAGAAACTGCAGTTTGTGAACAACAGGCAGCTGTAAGTTTGTTAGTATTTTTAGATCAGTAATCACTGAGGTAAAGCAAGAAATGGCAACCTCTGCTGAAGAATGGTTTTGTTTTGGATGAAGATTATCCAGTGAAAATCACCCACTTCTCAGAAAACATGGCTTGCTAGATGAGCAGGAATATATCCTCTTCAAGGCTCCTTCATTTCATAGTCTTGGAAAACACATTCAGATTCTCCCCAAGTCTGAGACAACACATTTCACACTGCCTGCCCTAATCACAAATAAACTTTTGCTCTTTGCTTTCCACAAAACACAAGTCATTCTGCTAGAAAAAAGAAAAAAAAAATACCCTAAAGACACTCTCAACAACTGTCACGAGTGCTGATTTTAGATTAAAAACTTCCAGATAAGATTTTTGTTAAAAATAGAGGTTTCTTGATTTTGCAGTAGTAGTCTAATGTGTTTGGGCTAAACACACCACAAAATTTTATGTCTGATTTTTATTGTTAATGATTTAACAGTATCTCAGCATCATCATTCAATGTACTCTAAAAACATTTATAGGCAGATGAACTGCAAGGAATGTGAACAAGGAAAGCCAGCTCATGCTGTAGGGCGGAACAGATGGTTCTCGCATACTAAAAATAAAAAGAAAGCGTTAACACATCATGTGCTTTGCAACCTCAAATTATTTAGAAGTGTTCCAATAAAAGGTAATCATGACAAAAGTTCAGACCTCCTGAGAAAGACAACCAAAAGTGACTGAAGCCAGCCACATGCCTCATTGTATAAAATAAGCAGAAGTTTTTACTAACAGTTTCATTTCTTTGATTTTATGCAGCCTTTAGGATAACATACATCCAGTCGTAGTTTTCCATGGTAACAAGATTAGTAACCGCACCAGACAGAAGTTGAAATGCAAGTGATGAAGCAAATTTTAGTTTGTACACAGCCCATAACAATGTTTTTCTTAAATGGCTGACTTGTCTTGCACCTCAGTTGTAGTAACTTCTTATAGAGCAAGTTCCATTTTAACCCCTGTGTTCATACTACTGTGTTGATGCACATTCTCTCTCAAACTGTATGAGCAAAGCAGTAAAAAAGGAAAGAGGTCTTCACTAAAGCAAAGGATCTTATTAGTAAGTCAAATTATTTGATATCACAGAATCATGTCATTTCAACTGTATGTTAATTTCCAGCATTTTTGGAAGCCGCAGGCAGCATGGGTGCAAGAACATGGGTGCCTCTGTGCGCATACACAGTAAATAGTCAACAAACAAGTGATTTTTTTCTATAACTTTAAACTGAAAATAGGAACCAGAACTGGATTATTTCTTAGAATGTTTCAGTTAATGATCTTGCAATTGGGGGGAAGACTGAGGAGACTCATGAGAGGTGAATCTTTTAAACAACAGTAATACTTCAAACAACACAGTAGACAAATTCTACTGACTGTAGCAGGGAAGTGGGTGAAATCATTTAATGGCACCACAGCCTTGTGCAAATCTTAATCTAGTTTTCACTTTGTTTGTAAAGTGGTGGCAGTTTCGTATACCCTGCAGCAGAGATGTGAAATCAGTTACACTCTGAGTTCCTCAGGACCGGCAGCAAGCTTCTCAGTCTCAGCCTTGTTGAAGTGCTCACTCATACTGTTCGGGCAACCAGCTCCAATTACAGGAGCATACAGATGGCAATCACTACATTTTCTTAAGCTTTTGTTCTGTTCTCTTGGAGTCAAAACATGGCAGTCTGCATATCAACTTATTCGGTCTTTTTCTTTCTAGCAAAGAAGTTAAAGCATGGCATCAACACAGGACACATTTGCTCAACAGCTTCTCCACTCCAGCCCACCAGAAAACATGGAGGAAAATGCAATCCACTTTATCCATATTAAAAAGCTTCATTAAATTACCATTCTGCAAGATAACCTGACATCAGCAAAAAGATATGTCAAAGATTAAAACACGCTTATGCACATTCTAGAAAGGGGGTTTTAAACCACAGGATTCCCAGTTCAAACTTGTCAGATTTTGCCTGGCAGGTCTCAAGTATTACTGAACTGTCTAAAAGAACTGCAGTTGACTTGAAATAGCAACAACTTCACATGCCTTTGTTCTGTTCAAGGAGATGTATTTTGTTAGCATATCAGATGATAGTTCCAGAGTCCACAATGTATGTTCATTCTGGCATATCCATAACCTGAATACTACCCAAATTCCCTTTTAAGATCCTAACTAGAATACCTCTTCCTAACTCAGCACTTAAAACTGGCATTTGCACTCATTGGGTAGGGAGCCAAAAAAAACCCATTCCAACTCCAGACCAACACTGAACCCAAGCTGCCATTCTGAAGCCTTTGCTTTTGTACGTGGCAGAACTTTACACTCAACAGCAACAACTGAAATGCATGTGTGTCTCATGATTCACTTGGAGAAGCTGTTTGACCACAACTAAGAGTGACTGACCACTTTGTCCTCACCACTGCCTGCTTCTGCCTTAACTCCACTTCCAACACAGACAACCCAAACAAACAAAAAACCCCCAAATTCACTTTTTCATTCATAACCTACCAAGTGAAAAACGCATAATACCCTGACAACCATCAAGTCTGTAATGAAAGTCTCCACAGAGACAGAAAAAAGGGTCCATTTTCTTGCCTTTCTTCGTCTCAACAGAAGGGAATGCTCCCAGCCTCCTTTTATCTTAAGGGAGCTTTCAAAAACTCCATTTTTTCTTCTTAATTAATGAGTAGAACAGGACAGGTAAGGTTGTGGAATAGCACACGTTTTTGAGCCACCTCATTGCTCTTTTTCAACATCCAAACATGTAATGTCTCCTGATCCTTCCCAATATGCCCTCCTGCCCCACATAATACTCTTCCTTTCTCCTACTACTTTGCCCATTTTTAGTTCAAAATCAGCTAAATCAAACCAGCTGTGATCACAAGCTAGCAAACTCTGAACCAGCTGTCATGAATCAGAGCAACTTCAGCCACAGCTGAAGGCAAGCAGGATACAATAAGGAAGGACATTAGTTTAACTTGCTCACAGAAAAGCTGTCCCTTCATGGTTGCACAACGCTGAACTTCAAGACCAGTCTTTTTCCTTGCTTAGCTAGATCTAAAATTTCTGATACTGTTTTCCTCTTAAAATTAAATGTACTGCTTTTACTCTTCAGCTGTCCTTTTCTATGTTTGAGATGTGTCTGCTCCAACTCTTCATTGATCAAGACCACCAACACCAGCTTCAACTTTGGCTCTCCTTCCTGCCCCATCACGGTAATTTTCCAAACTCTGAAAGGAAAAAAAAAAAGGCAGCTCAGTGGTTGCTTTTAGGCAAAAAAAAAAAAAAAACCAAAAACAAAAAAAACCAAGCAACAAAAAACCAACCAACCAAAAAAAACCCAAAGAGAAACAAACAAAAAAATCCCAGCCCCAAACTTTGCCCTATACCAGGCTGTAGTTTTCTTTGAAACAATTAAATCTTTATTCAGTGTAAAGCAAAATAAAAATAAAATTCATAACTGTATGGTCCTGTTTAATTTATGATGCAAGGAATTATCCAGGTTTAAGTTAGATTATACAAGGAATGTAAGGAGGAGACTGCTACAGTCACAAATGGGGAAATGACAGTACTGAATAACCTCTAAGGTGGCCTTGCTTAAGCACTGCTAGGGGGCAACAGAGAGGGTAGATCTTCAGTAGAATCATAGAATCAGCTAGGTTGGAAAAGATCTTGGACATCATCAAGTCCATCCTATGACATAAAACCACCTTATCCACTAGACCATGGCACTAAGTGCCACATGCAGTCTTTTTTTAAACACCTCCAGGGACAGTGACTCCACCACCTCCCTGACAGCCCATTCCAGTAGTAGGCTTGCTCTTAAGTGTAGATATTACACAGTAAATGAGGGCTTTAAACTTCAGTCATTAATAACACACATTTGTGGATGAACATCAACAAGGACCAAGAATGGGCTTTCTAACACTGTATTTCCAAATCCAGAAATTTGATTCATTGAATTTACCAAAATTCCTTTTTCAGAGAACTGTAAATTTTCTTACATTTTGATCATCATCACTACATTTAACACAATAATTTTTGTCCTCAGGGTTGTTTAGTGTTTTTATGGGAACTTTTGTAGGCAAAATATCAACCTCAATATCCAAACAGCTTGACCAGCAACAGTTCAATATCTGTCAGAAAGGAACATGGTCCTCTGATGACTGCAGCTCTGACACCATCAATTTAATTTTCTACTCTTTCAGCAAGGCACACTATTTTTATACAGTTCCTCAAAAACCCTCTTCTCTCTGAAGGCTCCAAACCCCATTTCTATCAATATTTTAACTGTATCAGAAGTTTAGAATAACTAAATCTTTTAAAATCCAGAAAACAGATCTTTTCTAATCCAGAAAATGGATCTGGCACTTTAAAATTCAGTAGGGAAATGTGCTCCCAGGTGACAATCCCCAGAATATAAAAAAATTGATGTTTTCATTTAATTTAAAATTCTACCCATGATTGCTGAATTACAGCTCCTTACAACTAGTATGTAAAAGATTAAACTCAAGTTACATAACATTCCTTCTCAATATTTCAGATATTAAGTAGCATAGCAAGACTTCATGTAGTATATCTTTTGGGCAGTGAATATTTTCCAGATGGGTCTAATAATAAAGCTAACTCCTCCATTTCCACATATGGAGATTACTGTGCTAACAGTGTAGTGTGACTACTAAAATATTTTTTTAAACTTAAAGATTCTTTGTCTCGAGACTGAACAAATGCCATTTCAACGCTGCATGATATTAACTTGAATGTTTAAAAATAAACATATTCTCAGGAACAGCAAGTTAGAATAACCATGTGTAGGTAGGAAGAATTACTGTCATATGTGGCATATTTTCACAAAGCCATGAAGAATGTGCTTTTTTCAACCAGATGTTTGACCCTGAAAAATACACAACAGAACACATGAGAACTGTTCCACTTAAACACCTGTTTTTTCCTTTTAATTTAAACACCCCCACCCCTCAACACTGAGACTACTGAAAACTTGCACTGATAGCATGCAGAATGGAGCAAGAGCACTCTTACAGAGAGGTCACAAAAGTTACTTCCGACTTTTCAGTGTATACACTCCTTGTTGTTTTCATATAGAATTATTTAGATCCCACATTGGCAATAAGAAAAACAAGCACACTGCAAAAACTCCATTAGCTACATCAGTGTTGTTTTAGGTGGTGGTAATTATTACCAAGCTGAAAAGCTAATGAGAGTTAGAGTCTAGGGGTAAATGAAAAATCTCTAAGAGAAAGAATTCCTTTCTCTACATCTTAGGAAGGGCCAAGTAGAACTGACTCTGTACGAATTAACTGCTATGTTAATTGTAACATCTATCCATAAGCTCAGAATGCAAGTGCAGACTGAGTGAGCTTGAGCCATGACAGAACAAATTTGTGCCGAACATCACCAGTTACTCTAGAGAAGAGCTCCAAGTTCTTCATGTTTGTGGTAGAACAGTTACTGGTTAAGAATACAGGGAAACAAACAAACAAACATAAGAAATTTTATGGGAATTAGAGACCAGTTGTTTTCAACTTCTGTTTCAAGTGTATGGATCATGAATTACTTTTAAGGGACCTGCAAAAGATATCTGGTAAAACAAACCTAAATCTGCTAATATTGCAAGTGCTGTATGTGTATGTTCTTACTCATTGCTTTCATGACCAGTGACAGGACTTGAGGAAATGGCATGAAGCTGTGCCAGGGGAGGTTTAGGCTGGATATCAGGAAAAGGTTTTTTACCCACAGAGTGATTGGACACTGGAACAGGCTCTCCAGGGAAGTGGTCACAGCACCAAGCCTGAGAGAGTTCAAGCAGCGTTTGGACAATGCTCTTGGGCACGTGCTCTCACTCTTGGGGTGTCCTGTGCAGGGCCAGGAGCTGGGCTTGATGATCCTGATAGGTTCCTTCCAACTCAGCATATTCTGTGATTCTATGATTACAATTTTTCCAGGAGTTCCATTCAGAAAGAGGCTTAAAACAGATTTAGACATAAAATTCAAACACCACAAGGTTTACTAAGTTAAAAAAAAAAAAAAGGTTCTGAAAAAAGTTTCCCTAATTTACAAGCACTTGTGTAGAAGTTTAAAATTTAAATCACTCAAAAAGCTATGAAGCAAATCCATGATTTACAACCAATGACATTTTCTTTATGTAATTGCTCATC
>VZRR01012415.1:15155-34364 GCA_013398015.1 Oreocharis arfaki
AGAGAAGAGAAGAGAAGAGAAGAGAAGAGAAGAGAAGAGAAGAGAAGAGAAGAGAAGAGAAGAGAAGAGAAAGCAAATATTGGGTGCAGAGTGAGAAACCTCCCAGAGCCAAGGCAGTGCTGTTAATGACATCTAATTAACTGTGGATAGTAGGGAAGTTCTGGAAAATTAGAAAGATGGTTTCGTGTGGATCCAGGATCAAATAAGGCAAAAGGAATGGCCCAAGCTGCTTCCCACCAGATATCTGTCCCAGGTGGAAAACCACAGGTATTTTTCCAGGATTCAGCTCAAATGATAAGGAAATGCAAAAACAACTGGTTCCATTGGGAGGATGTGCAGGAATAACCACCAAACACAAGTGTTCTCCTTCCCCATGAGGTAATGCTTGGCCTTACCAACAGCAGGGAACTCCAGAGAGGAATTCCAGGAGGATTTTGGATTGAAAAGCTCTGACATTGGAAAGCAGGGCTACAAAATTGTTAAGACTCGATGATCTTAGAGCTGTTTTCCAACCTCAGCAATTCCGTGAGGGAACGGGGCTGATGGCAGGAGGGGGAATTTGGCATGGGGGGAGGATCCCAGCCCCTTTAGGTGGGGGTCTGCAGCCAGGGGAGCCTCAATCCCACCAGGTTCAGCTCAGCTCAGCAAAACCAGCAACTCCCATTACCTCCCAGCTGCTGTGTGGGAACCGGGGGGCTGCAAGGGTGGGACGTGGCCTTACACCACAGTGTCCCACCGAGGAGCTCAGCAGGAATCAGCCACATGCCCAGATCCAGTAGGGGAACCTGAAAAGGCACAGGAGAAGCACCAAAAGGGTCTTAAGGGCAGAGAAAAAGCCACATGGAAAGGACCATAAGGATCTCAGCCTGCTTAAGGCACCGAAGATTGCCAGTGGCTTGGCTGTGTTCGTGGGGAGGCACAGGCACAGCTCAGAGATGTTGTGGCTGCCCCTGGATCCCTGGAAGTGCCCAAGGCCAGGTTGGATGGGGCTTGGAGCACCCTGGGATAGTGGAAGGTGTCCCTGTCCGTGGCAGGGGGTGGGGTGAAATGAGCTTTAATATCCTTTCCAACCCAAACCATTCTGTGAACTTCGGATCCCGCGTTTTCCTTCACCTGCCAGCACTAATTACCACACTCATTTACCCAGGGTACTTAATGAGACACACCAGCAGCACATTCCTCAGGAGTGAGAAGCAGGAGGCAACTCAAACCTGTGCATAATCCTACAGTGATTCTCTGCCAACAGGAACAAAACCACAGCAGAAACCGCAGGAAAAAACCCCCATACTGACACCTCAACTTGTGGGAGACACGAGCTGCCCCCGACACAGCTCCACGAGCAGAAGATGTGAGAGCTCAGCCCTCATCCCACCTCTCCCGAAAGAAGAGTTTAGACAAGCCCCAGGGCTGGGAGCTGTTATTTAGCACTGCCGGATGCTCTGCAGGGCAGGGTCCCTGTGCTTAGGGCGGGGCTCAACGAGAACCCCGGGCAGCAGCATCCATCAGATGCTTTGCTCCCCCACTGTGGATTTATTTCCTTCCACCCCACGACGTTTGGGTTCTTTCAGAGAAACGCATCAGTGTGAGCGTGTCAGCAGTTTGGAAGGGCAGGACCTGGCTGCTTTGATCCTTGCTCACGGAGACACTGATGGTGCTTTTTCCCCCCGGGATAAACCCAGCCGAGCTCCACAGAGCTGCCAAAGCCTCAGTTTCCAACAACTTCCCTTAAAAAAAGGCAGGCCCAGAGCAGGGAAGTGCAGCAGCTGGACCCACCCCTTCAGCAGGCCATGGGCTCAGTGGGCTGAGCTGGGGCCGGGGCTCTCTCTCCCCTCCCAGGCTCCTGTTCATTAATTGCAGACCTTGAATACAAAATATGCCAAATCCTCCATATCTGCAGTGTCTGGATCCTGCTCCCAGCCAGTCTGGCACCCTGAGTCACTTGAAAAGACTTTGGGCTTTCGAGGGAATTTCTGCTGTGTTTGCTGGCGCTCGTGATGTCTCCGGTAACCAGAACCACTGGGGATCACTGAACCCCTGAATTTTGCTGTAAACGCCACCTTAAGGATGTTTTGGGCCATTTTAATTGATTTTGTTCTTTGAGGTAAAGGTAAAAACGCTGTGAGTTGCTGCAGAACAAATGACTCCCAGCACTCGTGTTTGGAGCCTGATGGAGGAGGGAGGGATGATGCTCACTGGAATTTACTCACACCAAACTGGTGGAAGTTTTCTGAGTTGGGAAAACTTTATCCAGATCCGAAGTTTTTCTATTTAAAGCCACCTGCAGCAGTGGAGCTTTGCATTTTTGAGCAAAGACCAATAAAAGTTACCTTCCCTGGGAGCTGGATGGGATCATTTTTAGGATGAAGACAAGTTGCCCCTTTGAATACAACACCCTGACACCGAAGCTGTAGACCCTGCCTCTTGACTGGGGGCTTTGAATTATTTAAATGTAAACAGGAACCTCCTCTTCCTCTGCCTGAAAATCCTATCCAAGCAAAGAAATAAAAAGGTTTGGATATTGGTGTGCTTCCAGAGCTGGAAATCTCATGCTTGCCATGAGGCCTTAGGTGGGACACGACGGACCTGAGCTGGATTCTGCACGGACAGACCAAACCTGGAGTCTCTCAGGTTCAGGTTCTTGCTGCTCCCCACGTGTCCAAGTCCTTTCTGCCCTCGCTGGACACGGGAACGTCCTTGCCTGAGGAATGTCACAGCGGGAAGGGGAGGAGTTTGCTGTCACCACTCACTGCCCACGAGCTCGGGGTCCTGCGGATCACACGGTGAGCACCAACCTCTGTCCCACTCGTGAGCTGGGGAGGAAAGATTTCCCCTGGGACTCCAGGGACTGCCTGGAAAACTCGCAGCTGCCTGCACTGGAGGCTCCTGGCTGTCTAGACACGCTCAGTTACAGGCACTCAAATCCCCAAACGCTCCTGATCTGGCTCAGAGTGACCCTCCTGGCTCTGCTCCCGAGGAGGGGCTGGCTCTCCCTGCCAGCGCAGCTCTCCCCAGCCAAGGGAAAGGCAGGAGCATCTTGATACCGAGGGCCCAGCTAGAGAGCTCCAGGGCTGGGGTGGTGTATCCTGATGGGAAGGGAGGGAAGGGAGAAAACAGATCCTGCCAAAGGGACAGCACTCCTGGGAGCACCCAGAGGGTGAAGGAAGAGCAGACACCTGAAGGAAGGCACTGCAGAGAACATTCCTCCTGGAGAAAAGGACATGTTTATTATCTGCTTGCAAGGAGGGGATAAAACCATTTAGTCAAAAGCCAGATTTTTTAAAGAAAAATCTCAAAGAGTTTCAGGCAGGGCCAGGTAGTTCTGCAGTTCCTATTCTCTGCATAGGAAAGAGGAAATGAAGAACAGCCAAGCCAAGGGCTGAGCAGGGAGAAGCCAGAAATCCAACCTGCCCTCCTGTTAGCTCGTGCCTTCCTCTGGGAAATGTGAATTTTTTCGGCTTTAGGTGCCCAAGCAGCTCCCATGACATAGGGTGGCTGTGGCAGCACCTCTTGCTGCCTTTCTGCCTCTGAGAGCTGGAGAGGGACTTTGGATAAAGGATGGAGGACAAGGGGGAATGGCTTCCCACTGCCAGAGGGCAGGGATGGATGGGATATTGGGAAGGAATTCTTGACTATGAGGGTGGAGAGGCCCTGGCACAGGGTGCCCAGAGAAGCTGTGGCTGCCCCTGGATCTCTGGAAGTGTCCAAGGCCCAGCTGGACGGGGCTTGGAGCACCCTGGGATTGGGGAAGGTGTCCCTGCCCCTGGCAGGGGTTGGAATGAGATCATCCTTGAGGTCCCTTCCGACCCAAACCGTTCCATGACTCCTCCAGCCCACGCACAGGTAAGGTTTGCTAAACCACACCTGAAGGCAGAACAGACTCCGTTTGTACAGACAGAGTTTGGACAAAGCTCAGCTTAACCCCCATCCACACCCTCTCAGCAGGGAATTACTCTGGCCCATTCTCCCTTCCTCCACCCCTTCCCTGGCTCCTCACTCCATTCCATCAGGGAGCAATAAAGAGGGGAGGGGGTGCTCCACAGACCCGAGATGTGCCAGATGTTGCTCCCTGCTCTCCCTGCCCAGCTGAGCTGGATTTGTGCCCTTTGCTCACCAGGCACCTCGGCCCAAATCCCATCCCCCTCGGGGCTGAGGCCAGGCCGTGACTCCTGTCCTTGCTAACACAGCTGGCTGTGCAGAGCCACAGCTGGATCCCAGCAGCCTGGAAGGGACACAGAGAGCCCATCCTTGAGAATCCCACCTGCACGGGCAGCAGCACATCCCATTTCTGGTCCCTGGGTCCCTTTCTGGTCCCTGGGTCCATTTCTGGTCCCATTCTGTCCAGCGGCAGGTGCTCGCCTACCAGAATGAGCAGATTTTGGCTCAGTTCAAAGGCCAGGCCTTGCAAGTCTCCTTTAAAAACACAGCATTTAAGGCCAATACTCCCCGAAGAGTATTTCTTTGCATATATAATTATTTTACATGTAATAATTTAATTATTCACAGGCACGCCAATGATTTTAAGCCTTGATGTAACTGGGGTTCTACTGAATTCCTTTTTGCTGTGAAGTCTTTTCTCATCTCAAGCCTGTCTTCAGACAGGAGTTTTCAGCGAGTGGAAAAGAACTATCAGGCTCAGACTCCTCTGTCAAACTTCTGTCTGCCTTAGTTTTACATGAAAGAGATTTTTTAAGTTCCTCCTAAAAATATGCATCCATGCCTTGAAAGGCAAAGGAAAGCAGGAGCCACAGACGCCCTGGAAACCTCTCACGAAGATGATTTCCCAGCAGCACAAACTGCAGCGAGTAAGTAGTGAAATTTTACAGCCAGGTAACACAGACAGGAATCGATGCTCCCTTCAGAGGGGGGTGACAAAAAGACCACAGAATCTTTAATCAGGGAGCTGGAGGGATGAGGAGAAAAGCAGCAAGGGAATGGGATCGTTAGGACGATGTGTGGTCCTGTTGTCTTGCATAAAGTGAACAGAGAATAGACTGAAAGCTGAAGGTTTCCAATTAAAAAACAAACTTGTGACAGAATTGATACAAAATCCACACAAACTGCATGACAAGCTCACAGAAGGTCAGTCCTGAGGGGTACTGAGGGTTGCTTTAGGGTATGAGCTGGGACATTTCTGCTGCTCTGGAGCCAGGCAGGGAGAGCGGCAGGTGCTCGACTGGAGAAGAGAAGGCTCCAGGGAGAGCTCAGAGCCCCTTCCAGGGCCTAAAGGGGTTCCAGGAGAGCTGGAGAGGGACTTTGGATAAGGGATGGAGGGACAGGACACAGGGAATGGCTTCCCAGTGCTAGAGGGCAGGGATAGATGGGATATTGGGAAGGAATTGTTTCCTGGGAGGGTGGGGAGGCCCTGGCACAGGGTGCTCAGAGAAGCTGTGGCTGCCCCATCCCTGGCAGTGTCCAAGGCCAGGCTGGCTGGGGCTTGAAGCACCCTGTGGTAGTGGAAGGTGTCACTGCCATGGCAAGGGATGGAACTGGAAGAGCTTTAACATCCCTTCTGACCCCACCCACTCAGTGATTCCATGAGCCCTCATCCCAGCCTGTCCAGGAATCCAGGACCACATCCATGCCATTAGGAGAGCATTTATGGAATCCTGGAGTGAAGCTGGACCGGCAGCAATCCCACAGGAAAAAGGGTTTACTCTTCTGCTGGGAGGTGGGCACAGCTACACACAAACATCCCAGAGCTCCCCGCTCGCCTGGAAGAATCTTCCCTGGAAAGGATTTAGCACTCTTGGCTTCCATGGAAGCACAAGAGCCAGCTGGCAGGTGACCACATCTAGAAAAGACAGATATCCCCTTCAGATATCCTTATTTCCCTTCCCTGTGCTCATGCCAACCCTTTTTTTTCCAAGTCCCAAAAACAAGCTGACGATTCATTTTGGCTCCTTTCAGAAACTGAAGCTCCCGTACTCACAGGGGCCACCTACAAAAAAGGGACACAGAATACACAGACGGAAAACAAAACACTGAATTCCCATTATGGAAATTAATTTTAAGAGTCACAAAGCGTATTATTCCTGGAAATTGCTTTTATTTAGCAATTACGTTAGCACTGCAAGAAGGCAGCTGGCACTGAAAACAAACAGTTCAATTTAAAAATCAGGGAAGGGAATTAACTGGAATTCCAGGGCACTCACACCTGAATACGCTCCACTACCTCCCATGTTTAAGAATCCTCAATCAAAGCCTTCGGGTTTTGTTTGCTGAGTAGAAAGGGGATAAAAGAGTAAAAGAAACCATTTATTTTTGAAATTGTTTATATGGTTTTTTGCAAATCAAAGTCAAGCTCTGACAACCAACCAGCAGGGAAAATAAACCGAAGGAGTCAGAGACAATACAGAGATAATATTTTAATTTGTTTTATAATTATATTTTTTTTTCCTGTAAAATGGCTTGTACTTCCACAGGTACAACAGCAAAAGGAATTATTCCAGTCCATTTCACACGGCGTATAAAAAGACCAATTTTACAAATATACCCAGAAGTTGAACAGCTGCTAACACTGTTTTAAGGTAAACATCACTCCTCCGGCACACAGGGCTCGCTGTGGGAGAGGCTTTCCCTACAGCGGTGTCGAGCCTTCCAAGAGCTCTCCATGGTGGATTTAATCCAAGAGCAGAGCCACACCCACCCCCAATCCCCAGGACACCAGCAGGAAAGACTTCAGGTGACTTGGAGACTGGCTTGCCCACAGGGAAGGGTAAATATGCCCCCAACAAGGGAATTCTGACAGACATTGGTTGCTTCTGGAGTTTGGGTGTCCAAGCAGCTCCTATTTTTGTTCTGGGGCCAATAAACAAAAAAACTGAGCAGCACAGCAAGCAAAGCTCCATCTTTACTGCCTGTCCAGGGTCACTCCTCTGCTCTTCCAAGACCCAAGTGTCTGCTGCACTCGGTGGGACACAGCTTGCACAGCCACTGCAATTCCATCCTAAAAACTACCCCCTCTCCACCCCCCACCCCCCAAAACCAGCCTTACCTTCTATGTCTGTCCTTTAATCTCTCAGCACCGAGTGGGCAGACTTGTGACGAGTGCTTAGAAAACTCAGAATAATGAGAAAAATCTGTAAAAAGACACTTGCAACCCCGAGTTGTGTTTCCCTTGTTTTCTTTCCAAGCTGTATTTACTTGTGTACCTGCAACTGCACGGATAAATAGAAAATGAGGAGCCAAGGACTCACGAGACTGTGAAAAACCGAGGAAAGGAGGAAAAAGTGCTGGGGCAGTTTTCCTACTGGGTTAAAAATGGATTTTAAATGCCTGCCAGTCCTCACCACGGCCAGGTCTGTACCAACCCCAGGAAAGCGTCAAGACTGTGGGATGGATGAACAGAAAAAGGGTGGTGTTGGAGAAGTTTCCTTCCACTTCCAGAAGAATGAAAAAACGGTGCAGAAGAGACCAGCTACTGCAAGAGCCCTACAGGGAGAGTGACCACAGCTGAACCAGATTTCCTCCGAGCAGTGGGGTGAGCTCTGTTCAGTTCCACTGCAGCTCCTCACTATGACACACTCAGCATCTCTGGCTCCCTGCTCAGGCTCTGAAGCCAAACCCTCCCAGTTCCAAGGAACTGCCAATAAAACACCAAGGAGTGCCTCACTGGGAAGATCACAGGCGTTCCACAGCATCCCAGAACTTCCTGACAAACTGGGGAGAATCCTTTTCAGAGCACGGATTAGGGCCGAAAGCAGGAACAGCTCCAGTCACATTTCTGACTGGTTCCTGGCATGCCTTTGCTTCAAGGTGGATCTGCCCCCACTGGAAGCAGCCCAACCATGGCTTTCATCTCTTCTGATCCCCATTCCCACCCTCGCCATGGGAAAAAAAAATAAAATCCTCCTTTAAGTACTCGGCCTGTACAGTACTGTGACTGTACCTTGATGCACAAAATGACATTTGAAAAGAATTAATGAGTGAAACACAGTGTCATGTGAACTCTCCTGTACAACTGGACAACAATTCCCAGTAAGAACAGGGTTCACCACTCATTTTATTTAGACTTCAACGCTCTCCCAAAAAGCTGCCAGGAAAGTGTTCCAGCTCCAGTCATGGATATGAGAGATATAATTTTTAAAAAAAAAAAAAAAAAGATCAGACTAGAAAAATACTTTCAGCTCTAAGTTATGCAGTCAAAGCTGGTTTTGAAGCATTCAAATAGAATCAACAGTAACAGGTGATAAAAAAATCCTTGTGAACACATTGCCAGCATGGGGAATGGTGTGCAAGGAACATCGTAACACTGAAATAACGAATAAACTTGAGGGTGGTTCTCAAGTTTACTGACTCCAGTTTTATTTATCCACAAACTCCTTTTTCCAGTTGAGGTACCAGAGCAGAGGAGGTGTTTATGGAGCTGAGGGAAGGCGAGGGCTAAGAGCTGAATGCTTCATCATTTTGCCAAAGCAGAACACCAGAGCAGGCTTTGAGAAAAATCACATTCCAAACTCTTCTGCCTCCCCAGGAAATCCAACTCTGCGGGACTCGCCCTGGATTTGAACAGTGAAGTCCCTGGATTCCATGCAAACTGCAGAAGATGGCTTCCCAGGAAAGAATCCTGCCCCTCTGCTCAGCCCTGCTGAGGCACATCCAGAGCGCTGTGTCCAGTTCTGGGCTCCTCAGGACAGGAGGGACACGGAGACGCTGGAGCAGGAACAGCAGAGGGCAAATCCTCCCAAGAGGATTAAGGGAGTGGAGCCTCCCTCTGAGGAGGAAAGGCTGAAGGAGCTGGGCATGGTCAGCCTCAAGAAGAGACGACAGAGGGGACCTCATCAATGGGTATAAATACCTAAAGAGGGGTGCCAAGAGGAGGGCCCAGGCTCTGCTCCGTGGGAGAGGAACAACGAGCAGGAACTGATGCCCACAAGTTCCACCTGAACATGAGGAAGAACTTCCCTGTGCAGTGCAGTGCCCGAGCCCTGAACAGATTGCCCAGAGAGGCTGTGGAGTTTCCATCACTGGGGATATTCCAGAGCCATCTGGACACAATCCTGTGCCATGAGGATCCAGGATGGCCCTTCTTGAGCAGGGAGGAGGGACCAGATGAGCCCCCCTTGGTCACTTCCAGCCTTGCCCATTCCAGGATTCGGAGAGTTTTCCTTCCTGCAGTATTCCTTGCGTTGTACAGAACTGCTGACAGCAAAAAGGGGAAAAAAATCTTGTTTAAACAGTTCCAAACAGCCACTTCCCTTGGATACAAACCATCATCCAGTGCTCTGCTTCACACAAGCCAAGCATGCCGAGCCTGATGGAGGGCTAGCGTTCCCAGTGAGGATTCTTCCAACACTGCACATTCACCTTCCGCAGGGAACGGGAAGGGAGATGAAGCCCTGAAGCAGCAATTAAACTGCAGCGGCGAAGGGAAGGAGCGAAGCAGCCGGGAAGGGAGGTGGGTGCCTGGGAGCCGGGGTGTTTCTGATCCATTGGGGCTCAGAGGAGCCAGCAGCACGTGCACACCCTGCTCAGCTCAGCCACAGGGCTGCCCGCTCGAGCCAGGAATGCCGCACACGGAGCTCCGGGGCCCCGGGCCTGAATCCAGCCGGGAGCGGCTCCCGCAGGCGAGTCCAGAGCGTCTCTTGCGAGGAGCAGCTGAGGAGTTCCGGAGTCCAGCGGGGAGGCCTCCCCCAGATGAGGTATCTGCTAACCTGGAGTGACGCTGCACTGTGGGACCTGAGGAACCTGCACGGGGTGAGGAGCGAGGAAGAGGCACCTCCGCGTCCGGGACGGAGCCACGACAAGGAACTGAAGGCCAAAGGCGTCTCTTCCCCACCTGGCTGGGCTGCCGCTCTCCAGGGAGATGGGCACAAGGTGGCCTGGGGGCAGTAAGGGCTCGGAATATGGAACCACAAGAGGATCTCTTTGAAAAGGCACTAGGAAGAAGCATAGAGTTTTAGGTTAACAAGGTTTATCCTGTTTCCAATCACTGAGTGCGACAAAAACGGTACAGTTTGGGGCTTTTAGAAAAAAAATGCTGCAGAGTTATAGATATATTTTTCTTTTTTTCAACGGCAAAAGCATAAAAAGAAAAGTAAAGCTATTTTCAAATTATTAAAATGCTGAACATGTATACAGCAAAATTATATTAAAAACAGCAGCAGACAAAGTCCATCCCGTCACCATTGGCAAGGGACATGTAAAATGTTTATAAGGTTAACTATAAAACAGTTTTACAACCAAAATATGAACAGGCCAATTCAAGTATATATATATACAGAATATATTAAAATCATATAAATTATGTATTTATACAAAGGGCACAAATATAGCAAAAAGCTATAGTTGATTAAACAGAACTGAGCTTGAATGATCAATTTCATCTAGAGATGTTGTAGATTTCTCCCAAATTCTTTTTTTTTTTTTTTTTTTAAACCTGGATAGATTGATACCTCAGATACCAAGAGTACAGAAAGCATAAGGAAAGAAAACCACAAATCACAGAGTTATCATCCTGCATGAAATGAGCCTAACAGTGGGCAGGGTACACCTCATATGAAATTCTGATTTAATTATTTCCATAGTAAACATTTATCAGCTCTCTTAAAAAGTCACGAATTTCAAGTGATCCACTTCAGATGTACCACCCTGGTGCATATATTTGATTACATTTGAATGTTGTTTGATTTGCAAACATTTGGGGGAAAAAAAAGAGATACAAACACAACTCAATCTGCAGAAGAAAAGGTGACAGATGGCAGCAAGTTAAAAAGTGAACAAAAATGCTCAGCTGAACTGGAAATGATGCTCTCCCTTCTTGTGAAAATGCTTTGAAGTGAGCTTAAAAAATAACTTATTTTAAATCGCTTTTTTATTTCAAAACGTAACAGCAAATAACCGCAATGCACTGAAGCTCTTGAGAACCTAAACAGTCCCAGCCGTGGGCTTATATCTAAACACAGACTAAGTGCTTTCCCGAATTCAGGTTTATGTAAATAAATTCTGTATCAGCTGTACCTAAACCTCGTGTCGTGCTGTGGCACCACCCCTTCATCACAGCAGTAAAGCCTGGACACACCTCTGGCTACATCAGGGTGCCCAGAGAAGCTGTGGCTGCCCCTGGATCCCTGCAAGTGCCCAAGGCCAGGTTGGACAGGGCTGGGAGCAAGCTGGGATAGTGGAAGGTGTCCCTGCCCATGGCAGGGGGTAGGACTGGATGAGCTTTAAGGTCCCTTCCAACCCAAACCATTCTGGGATTCCGTGGCCTCCACTCACCCAAAGGTCCTGGGTAAGGAGCAGTGAGGGTGAACAAAGCAGAAATAAAAAGGCCAGGCTACACATACACAGAACATTGGCTTAAACCCCAGAGCTAAGTATGGAAAAGAGTAAAGTGGTTCCACCAGATGCAGGTTAAATGGGAAAAAAAAAAAAAACCCAAACAACAGAAAATAATCAGCCATCTCCCATACCCAATAGCCAGTGGATATCTATTACACTGAAAGGAAATCAATGCAAACTGGATTTCCTCAGTTTCAAGTAATCTTTGATGCCTTTTTGGCCAGCTGTTTTATACCATAATAGATATTTGATTAGCTTTTATCCTCTACACTTTAGGCAGCTAATTTTTTTCTTACATATCCAATTATCTCTAGTGAACATTCACCTGTGGTTGTCCACACATTCTGTATTTGCTCCTTGAGAAACTATTCAAGTTAAATTATATTGCAAATTAAAGACAGTTACATTCTGTATGTTCCTTCTAGATTTGAAAAATAGGTTTTAAAGGCTTGTCAAAGTTTAGAAGAAAAAACCTTTCCATTAAAAAATCTTAGCTTAAAAAAATCATTTAAGACACCTTTTTCTGATCCAGGGTACTAATAAAAAGATTACAAATATACTACAATTTGACCAAGAAGACTCCATGAAGATGCTGCTTTTGAGCATGCAACACCACTGATATCTGTCAAGTTCCAGGTATCAATGTATCCCAATTCCACCAGAGTCCCTCCATTTCCACGTCGCTCCCCCATCCCCACCCCACCGCCCCTATTAATAACATTATAAAAAAAGGTAAAATCTAGAGTTAGTGGCAAAAATCTTCACAGTAAACCGTTAAAGAAAAACTTTTATTGTGGCCGTTGCCAAGCGATTTCTCAGTCGATGGGGCCCTGAAAGATGAGCTTGACGCAGTTGTGCTCCCCGGAGAGCTGCGTGGCGCAGAACGGGCAGGCGGCGTGGAACGCGTGAGTCCCGTGAGGCAGCGGGATCTGGGACCAGTATTTGGCAGATTTCTCGGAGCACACGTGTCCACAGGGGGTGAAAGCGTGGGTGGGGGGCCCGGCGTCCACGTAAAAGCCGGCCTCGCAGCCCAGCCACAGAGGCACGTAGGGGCCCACGGTTCTGCACATGGGGCACTCGCGCTCGTTGGCTTCCGTGTCGCTGCGGTGGCCCCAGTTGTGGTAGCCGTGCACGTGGCCGCAGCTGAGGTAGGCCCAAGGCTGCTTCTCCTCCACCACATCCTTGCGGTTGATGCTGGGGAAGGCCAAGGTGTTCAAGCCCACGGGGCACTGGGGCCTGGCGGCGTTGATCTCCTGGCGCAGGGCCTCGATGTGTTTCTGCGTCGGCGTGTGCAAGAGTCCGTCTGCCGTTCTCCACAGGAGGGTGGCCCCGCACAGGTCGATCAGGGAGCCATCCTGCAGGATGTTGGTCTCGTTTTCTACCTGGGGGCAGGACACAAGGAGGAGGTTGTTTAGCTTGAGAGCTTGCACAGACAACCAGGTCAGTTCTGCAATCTCATCATCTTTCTCAGCATTACTGTATAACAATGCTATTTAATTTTGCCTTACTGTTGTCCTGAACCCACCTCACCTCCTAACCTACATCTGGGATTATAACGAGCACTGGTCTCTTATTCTGTGCTTGTAGAGGGGATTTGCATTTCCAGTTGCAATACAAACTATGACACGCACTCCTCGGGCCCCTGAGCGTGCACTTTTTTCTCCAGCACTGATTCTCTGTGTGCCTTTGTCGTGTTTCAGTAAGTCCTGATAGAGACTGAAGAAAAGACGTGCCATTCCCTAAGGGCTGCATTAGCAGATTCTCTCCTGGTATTCTTTGCCCACACAGACTGACAGAAGCTGCTCACACAGTTTAAAAAAAAAAAAAAAATCCTTTTTGGACTGAAAAGTGCTACCCAGGACAGGCCAGCTGTCCTGCCTCTCAGATACCATTTTCTCTGGGGTTGTGGCAAGGGTCAAGCACTTTGCAGAAGCATGAGCTCGCAGAGGGTGCCTCAGCAGCACAGGTACCTGCATGGTTTATCACTGAAGCATACTGAATTACCAGCTGAATTTCTCAGGTGACAAATTCTGCAACTGAAGCCACACAGGCTCAGCTTGTGAACAATTACCCATCCCACTCATTAGGCCTTTTATTTAATGAGGTATTCCAAGCAAACACAGCCCCAGTGTGCACTGCCTAGAGGCTTCTCTCTGATTAAAAGCAGGTACTTAAAACATTTTCAAGGGATTATGCCAAACACACATTGTACTTGGCTGAAATATTTTTTATTTTAATGTCATAAACATATAAGCAACCCGTGCTTTTGCTATCAATTCATTAATGATTAATATAGATTAAAAAGGCTCTTTATAAAATTACAGAGAAAAAGAGACTGACTGCCTGGCTTTATAGACAGAAAGCATGCAGAAAATACCACTAATGCAGAACAAATAGTCAAATACAAACAAATACATTAAGTAGGTCACATGAAATCATCACATCTGCCTAAGAATACTATGAATGACAACCAATTTGGCATTTACATTTTAATCCAGTTTAAATTCACAGATTAACTGCGGATCATCCTTGCACAAAACACCTCAGTGGTACAATACAGACTACAGATAAGAGGTCACCACTGCAAAGTAATGCCAGCAGAAAAAATTAGTGGTTCCAAGCAGAGATGAGAGAAGCCTTGATTTGATGCTCTTTTCAGATAATTCCTTCGCAAACAGCAAAGCAAAAAGCTCCCTCATATGCATCGTGTTCACTTCATTATCCAGCCTGCATTTGGTTTTATGAACCCAATCAACGAATACTGATCACATCAATACCAGTGTGCCATGCAATTTTATTTAAATGAGAATTCAACTCATTTTGGATGCAGGGAGGGGGGATTCATTTGTTTTGCCGTGCCTCTCTTTAGCAGCACTAAAAAGGTGTTTTGCTAACCACGTACAAAGGCTGCAATTGCCACATCATCTGTCCAGGTCCCCAGGCGACGTCTGCCTGCCACCATCAGTGTGACAAAGCAATTTATGTCCTGCAGGGTGTCTGCTGAAAGCAGAACAGCCCAACTCCATTCCCCTAACTCCTCAAGCAATCACAGTTTTCTGCAAAGCCAATGGCAGAGTTGAAAAGTCAGTTCATGGAACTTCTCTCCTGGTTTTACGTCTCACAGGTCTCTGGCAGCTGAAATCTCTCACTTCTGGGAAAGGCAAAGCCCGTCCTGCCTCACAGGAGAAAACAGGAATATACTTCTAGGGCTTCTCTTATCTTCCCAGTGGCAGGTGAATCAAACAGAAACTGCCTTACCCAAACTGCTTTTGCACAAAAGTGGACTCTTCTGGCAGTACTGCAAAAGACAGCTCCTCATGCAGCAACTTCCAGACATCCCCATGTCCCAGGAGAACATTTCAGAGATGGAGATTCCAGAGCAGAGTTTATTTAGCTTTCACACTCCGTGCCATTTCAGCTGAAGAAGTGGCATTAGCAGAAAGGTTTGAGTGTTCTCTCTCACGATCAGTAACAGAACAGCAGCGCAAAACCTGCTGTCACACACAGATTTGGATGCTTGCAGTGCCCACTGCTCAGGGGCAGTCACCCTGGAACTGCCTCCATTCAAAGCCAGGAAAACAAGCATCCCTCCAATAATTTTAGCTACTTCCCACTTACCAGTTTGCCCCTCTGCTGAGCAGACCTGGTCTCCCGGAGCGTGTACACATCCCCACAGACAGAGATCTCCCGCCACACTCCGGGCTTGGACTCCTCCGTGAAGCCTCCTTTGGGATGCATGACCAGCACCCCGTTGGTCGTCAATCCATCCATGTGGCCATCGGGGTTTTTCCACTTGGCTGCCTTTTCCTACGTGTGACAGTCACAATGACTATCAGAAATACATCAAACCAACCTAAAGAAAATCCACTAACAGTTACTAAAGTGCAGCTTCATTGTTAAAGACAATTATGACCACGAGTCTCTGCTGGTGATAACTCAGGCACATAAAACTGCACTTTCTACTTAACACTGCAGCTGGTGCATTGGAGTAATAAAAGTCTAATGGCAGTACAAGTTATCAACCAGTAAAAAGGAGATTTGGGGGCTTGAAAACAACAGAATATAAACCAGAGCTTGCTCGTAACATCATTATTAGCAGTACTTACACCAAGAAATATATTTTTAGACGAGTCAAAGCCAGCTGCAAAGATCCTGGCTGTGTACGGTGGGCTCCTGTCACAAACAATCCTGCAGGCAAATCGGGAGATGGTGCTCTGGGTAATCTGGGTTTCGTCATTATTTTGACTTCCTGAAATAGTATCTGTTACTACAAAGTCAATGGGGCTTTCTGTTGACCTCCCGACCTGCAAAAAAAATAAGATAATGGTATAAAACTAGAAATACCCACAGAAATATGAAGCATTAAGGACAGTTTTGCCAGGTTAATATTGATAACATCAGTAAACTACTGCCTGCTGAATTTTTGGATGGTGAGATCCAGCTGGAGACTAACCTGTATTTCCACGTTTGTCCTAGGCAGAAACACATCATGGACATGGAACAACAAATTTTCACTTGCCACAAGTGATGTTCATGCTTGTTTGAAATAATTCAACACAACTGATTTGTTTGGTAAGAGTACTGGCACCAAAAAAAGTATTATCATCTTGCTATTTCCTCATCCAACCACAGCAAATTACTTGCCACTACATTCTGTCAGTTAAGAAAACACTAGCTTAGATTGATGAGTTTTATTCACGTTTTCCAGTCCCAAATTAATTTGCCATGAAAATAAAGGACTTTTTTTAGACCCAGAACTCAGTTATTTCGATATGTCACAACAAAGAGCTACCCACCTTCATGTTTGCAGGATTTGTAGTCCCAGAAAGAAGAGTTTTCAGGCAAAACCCACCCTATGATTAAATTCATTCCTAATCATGCACATGGCGTGACTAACAGAAGTAAAAAACTCTCTTCAGCAGAAATCAAACACACTCGATCAGTAGACAGGAATATTTTTCTAATCATGCCATGTGTAAGTTTTAATTCTAAATCTGGAAACTTCATGACTGCATGGACGGAGGGATCTGACTGCCAGACAAACAGACAGTGAGGCTTTATCAATATTTCTACAGGCAAATTAGTGTTACTCCAACTTTGAGCACAACTGGGAAAGGGGAGCTGAGGAACAAGAAGTGGAACAGAATATTAATTTTACAGACACCCTGTGATCAAACAGAATTAGGAATACTCTTCACACGAAACTACCTTCAGTATCAGGTATCTGCATTTATATAAAATTAAACTAAACACGATCTCATTGTCCCCCAAGAAGTTCCATTCTGCTCAGATCTTGCTCTTAGAAGTCAGCTATGGGGAGCCAGGTATGGTTCCATCATTAAGAAACATCTCTGCAAACTACACCTGCTTTAAGGAAACACTGTTCAAGAGTCAAGGAAGTTAATATTGTTAACCCCTGTCACAACTGAGTTGACAGAAATAGTACAGGGATCTCTCCTGTATTTCTCTCCTGCTCCGAGTTCTACTTTGCAGGGTTACACTCTAACACATGTCAAAATTCATGGCTTCAATGACACATCCAGTTACTGTCTCCATATCACAGGGCTCAGCAAAACGAGATGAGCTCTCTGCACAGGAAATACTCAACAAGGCCTAATCAAAAGTGTACATTTCAATTTCTCACACAAAGTGTCTACCAGAATACCCAGGAGACAGAGTTTAGAAACTATTTAATATGGGGTATTTCTGATTTATGTAACCTGACAAGTTGAAGCTAAATCTTACAAAGCAATATTCTTCTTCCTTCTCCAGTATTATTTCTAACAGGCTTCTATTTCCCATCCAAAGCAATTCCTGCTAAGAGTCAGCACCAAGCAGCAGCAGGAACCTCATGAATAACTTTTGACTATTCTCTATCTGTATGTGGAGTCTCTTAAAGGATAATCGATAACAAATACAAAATTAATTTGTTCATAACAAGTTTCTGCCTCTTGCAGTCTCTGAAATAGATCATTCTCTCAAAGCTTTTAGATGCAATTAGAGAAAAATCTGCCTCGTTTTTCCTTAAAGGATGACAAAGCACACAAGTGTGTGCTCCCAGCCTTTCTTACATCACACTTATCACTCACCATGAAATCCAAATATATTTGGACACAACCATTAAGATCTATAAATAGTGCTTCTATATTGTTTTTTTTTTAATCTATGGAATGATACGTAATACTTTTTATAAACACTAAGGTACTTATCTCATTTGTGTCACAAGTATGTCTATGCAAAATCAAGTATTTAAAATATATTCCTGGTGAGAAAGCCTTCTAGAGGATCACTCTCATGTATCGTGCTACTTTTCAGCATTGGAATTTATCTGAATAAGTGGTAATATAATATAATATAATATAATATCTCTGTATTAAATCAAGGATTTGGGTTTGAGATTACCTGAAAAGCAAGTGCCTAAGGAATAAACAAAAAACTTGATGCTATCAACATCCACCCCTCTGAAACTTTTAACTCATCTGCTGCTGCAGTCAGACTACAGTCACTACAGACCCACTTCTATTATTCAGAGCTGCTCTTCACACACTTCATTACTCATTTTTCTCCACAGCACGGAAGAGTTCCTTCTTTCCAGCAATTTCAGGTTGTATTTTGGGACCTTTCTTGTTCACTGTGTCATATGATCTCCCTAAGCTGCTTCCAACAAGAACCCATAAATCTCCCAGGCGCTGCAGAGGCAGCGAGTGCTGTCTCCTCTGCAGGTGATTGTTAAAGGCTGCGTGAGAGGCAGGCAGTCCCTTGGTCTGCTGGTGTCTGCTGTCAGCCACAGCAGTGCTGGTAAAACACTGCTCCTGACAAGGCAAAACCTGCCAGCACAGAATTTAACAGCTGCAGGATCCTGAGCTTCAACAGAATTTCACTCTGATGAGAGCAAGATTTGGACTCTGCATCTTCTTCGGAAAAAAAATCAATGTTTCATATTGAATGTACTTGCTGCTTGTATAAACTTTAGTTATTTAGGGTAGGAGCTACACATTTTGGTTCTTTGTAGTGGTATGAACAGGTATAATCAACCCATTCTCACCCCATCAAACCACAAAGGAACAGGTTCAACTTCAGCCAATGCATCATCAACAGAATGGTTAAATTCTGAAGAAAATCTTGATTTATAGCAGCTCGTGGATGCTGGAGCACATAGAGCCTGGGAGATGCCAGAGGAGCACATTTGGACATTCTTTTTGTAATTAAATGAAGAAATCTGACCTGGATGTCACTAAGACAAAGGTGCATAGTAGTGTTTGCACACACATTTCATTATATAATTACATTTTAAAACCCCCAAAAACAAAACTACAAACAGCACAGCAGAACAACAGCTCAGGAAGCACAGTGGGAATAAAGAACAAAAAGCCAAGTGATTTGCCCAGGATAATACACATTAACAGCAGTCAAAGCAGGGCCTCAAGGCTCAGGATGATCCTGTGGTGCAGGAATTATCCTTCCATTCTTAACTTCCACATCTTACACAAGCCAGGAACACACATTTGAAAAGAAAACAACAAACTCCAAGGATTGTCTGTCCAAGTGATGCTTGACCAACAATGAAACTCTACTCTGCAGATCAACAGACATGAAATTTGTCATCACGCACCACAGGGCTGCCCTAAACATCCTCAACTAACTTTTCTCCAACAGATTCATGAGAACAGTTAAAATCTAATGGCTCATACAAATAATGGAAACCTCTCCAACTGCTCTGGCATTGCTTCGGTGGGGAATTATTGCCACAGTCCCCCAGACCACTCCTGTTTCCATCCTCCCCAGCTGTCAGCCCCTGCAGGCCAATGCATGGAGTGCAAACCTCAGGAACCAGCCAGAGAGCAGAACCTGAATCAGGACACAGCGCCTGGAGGTCACACTGAGATCAAGTCACAGTGATGCTTTAAGGTTTAACTTTTATAATTTAAA
>VZRR01012416.1:0-43350 GCA_013398015.1 Oreocharis arfaki
TTCCCTTCCCTTCCCTTCCCATAATTAATACGTTGTCTTTCAGCCGTATTACTGTGCCCCCCTCTGCAGAAGCCTTCCCTTCCTAGCCACCTGCCCGCTGAAGCCAGCTGAGAAGACAGCAGACATCTGGGTGTTTCAAAGCCCAGCAAGTCTTGTCAGCAAAGCATTTTTTCACACTCTCGGAGCCAGTGTCCTGATGAAAGGAATTGTGAAGGGGAGCCCGTGAGCAGCAGGAGCAGTAATGGGAGTAATAGGGTAGTGCAGAGCTAACTGTGGCGCTCAGGGACTGTGACACTGGCTGACAGTGATTGATTAAGAGGTTGAAACTCTGACTGTGGCACTTGGCTGTTAAGAATAAAATGAACTTTCACTCCTCACCCGTAGACATCCATCACGGGCAGACAGGCGTTGGCTCCTCCTGTAATGACTGCGGTTTCTTTTGTGAGAGGGAGGCACGAGATGGAAATTCAGTTCCTTCTGCAATTCGAAAAGCATTTTAATTCATCAACTTTTCTGAAAGGATCTTCAAAGAAGAAATAACAGTTTTTGGAAACACAGCTGGGTTCCAGTGTGCTCAGCATCTCAGCTATCAAAGGCTCTTCCTTGTTTGGCTGAGAACCTGGCTAGGGATTTTGAGGAGAATGCCGGGTGTTGTTCCTGTGAGGATGCAGCAGTGCCCAGGGCAGGGCAGCCACCAGCACCTACCAAAATGCAGATCTGGAACGTGTCTGCCAAGTTTAGAATATTCCGAAGCCCTGCCTAGAACAGAGAACATGTATGGATGCTGTGAAGGGCATCTCCATGGGATCAGCTTGTGCATTACAGGGTGCTCTCAGATTTCTATACTGTCCCACATGTACAGCTCCAGCTGTTTTGGTTTCAGGACTGACCCTGATGGTAGATGTGTGATCCAGAGCCTGGCTAATGCAAGTGAGAAAGGCCTGTGGTCACAGAATCCCAGAGTGGTTTGGGCTGGGAGGGACCTTAAAGCCCCGTCCAGCCTGGCCTTGGGCACTTCCACAAGTGTGGCATCTTAAAAAAGATATAAGTGGGCTCCCCCAGCTTTTGTCTTCTGCCTTTAGCCTCAGGGCACCCTCATGCCAGCAGTTCTTCCTGGGACACTGCTGTGGCCATGGGCTGTTGTGGGAAGATGCCTGAAAACTTCATCAAGATACCAAGTCACAACACCGAATCAATAGGAACAGGCCCATCCAAGCTGCTAGAAAATAAGGATTATCTTTAGGAATAATGACAATACCATAGATCTCTGAAGAGGTAATTGTCCTTACGAAGACAATATTACAAAGTCATTTAAAACTGCAATTTGAAAGTGTCACTAAATACAGACAGTGAGTATGAAAGCACAAAGACCAACTCAGCTCCACATTTAAAGCAGCAAATTATCAGATGAACCATTTACTGCCTAGACTGGTTCACATGCAAGTGATTTGCTGAACCATTTCTCTCGTTGTCTTGGCTTTGCCGTGTAGGAACCATATTACAGTTTCCAGCACTGATCTCTCTTGTTCAGATCATAAAATGACTTGGGGTTTTGTAAATTAGTTTCACATTTCCCTCAGCTGCATTTAGCTCCAGTTTACTTTGATCTCCCTTGCTAAATCCGAAGTTTGGCCTATCTTCAAAAAAAAGAAAAGAAGAATTTACATTATGGTCAAATTAAGGCCCATTCGAACATTTGCCATTTTGAGAAGCTTATTTGCCTTTCCAAAACCAGCAAAATCTGCAACACGAATTTCTGGAGGATTTCATCCATCCAGGATACTTCCAAACCCCATTAGCCTCCTCGGAGTGCTGCCACAGCATCCCGGTAGGATGATGGCTACAGAAAAAAGCTAATTAACACTATGATCACCTGCAACATCACTTGCTTAGTTCCCCCTTCACCCTCCTCAGCTCTGCTTTCACTCTGTCTCCTCCACTTCCTGTTCCTGGTCCCAGTGTGTGCCCCAGCTCTGTCCCAAGTGTTCAGCCAGTGTCACATCACTGCAGGTCAGCCCCTAACTCGGTGCTCTAAAAGGCCGTGGCTGCACCGGAGAGCACAGGATCTTCTCTGCAAGTGAGAATGGGAGCTCCCCAAAGCCGAGCGTTGCCTCGTTCAGACCTTTGCCAGCCTCAGATCAAATACTGTACAAACGTAGACATCAGCTAGCAGCATTTGAACGATTAATTTATTTGCCAAGTTTTTTTGTACTGATGACCTACCCAAACAAGTGCCAGCAGCTTTGACTATTCCCAAGACACACACATTGCTCTAGTTCTCCGGCAAGATGAGCACAACTTTTTATATCCTTGATCAAAACAGGCTTCAAAAAGCAAAATTCAAAGTCACCATTTGCTGCGTCCACAGTCCCACGTTAAAACGAGCTCGCGGCGAGCGCACCCGCGGCAATAAACCCGTAATGCCTGTCTGCTCGTACGAGGGGAAAGCACAGAGGGCTGTGAGCGCAGCCAAAGCTAATCCATTCAGAAAGCTGAACAGCTCTCTGCAGAAAGCTTTTTTGGAGTAGTCAATCAGCGCAGACAGCTCCGATGCTTTCCTCTTCAAAGCACGGCAGCCTTTCATGTAGGCTGGCTTTGTGCACAAGGAGAGTATTTTTAGCAATGCATTGAATGGTTTGACATTGAGAGAACTGAGGGACGTTGTCGTGCTGCGAGAACTTGGATTGTTAATTCTTGTACCGAGGACTTTCTGGGCCCAGAGAACAGCCTGGAAGCATTCAGAGACGCTATAATTATTCCCATTTCTACATCATGCATTCAAAAGAAACTCCTGTACTCTCATATCATTGTCCAGTCCTCCCAGTGTCTGCTAAAATATTCCTGTGTGAACATCCCTCCTCCTATTTCAGGCTCGGGATTTAGGTAGACACAAGGTCAAGGACATTGGAACGGATGTTAAGGAATCTTCCCCTGGCCTGGTGCTTTGGTAGATATAAAACACAAATAGAAGCAAATTTATTTGCAAATGCAACCCAGTTTCCCAGGGAATAGAGAGCCAGGACAGCAGCTGCATCCTTATGGCACTTGCTGTCTCAGGAACATAAGATTTCTTGAGATTTCCCACAGAAAATCTCTCCCTTGGCCAGTCCTGTTGCAGGAAACAAACCTTTGGAGCCATAACACCCAACTTGATCTAATTTGGGTGAGAAACTGCCTCATCCCAGCAGCCCTGAGACGTGGAACGTGGAAAGGTGGGGCTGGGTGGTGTCACTGTCCCTGCTGAGCACAGCTGCCCTGTGCCAGGGGCCTTTCAGCAGCGAAAGGGACCGAGCAGGTACCCAGGGTAAGGCTGCAAACTGATGGTGTTACAGGCTGGAAAGGAGAGACCAGGCAGACATGAACGCCTACAATCCCAAAACTGCATTTTCACATGCACTACTGAAGTTTTTCGTCGCCACATTAACATTCTGCCATTGCAAGTGCTGAGTTCTGTGCTCAGGTAATTAGCAGACAAGAGTTACCTGTATCATAAAAAACTGTGCCTTTGTTTGCTACTACATGATGAAAACCTGCAGTCCTTAAACTATTCAAAGCACAACATTCTTTATGTCTAGCTGAAAGGTATGATAACTAGCCAGTGTGCACAGCCTTTCATCTACCAGAAGCCTTAAATTATGACTGGTATTAATTGTATATAATTGAAATGATAAATTCCCCAAGATAAATCATATCTCACTTGTAAATCCTACAAATATTTTTTCCCAACAATTATAAATAAGTTCTCATTCATAAGCATTTACAGATTAATGCAGAGCTATGGATGTAATTTCTTTGCAAATGAAGCTATGTCAATGTCACCGCTATTCATAAATCTCTAGGCTCCATATTTTTTTAATGAAGTGTAACAGGTTATGAATCAAGGCAATTTTTTATTGTTTGGTGTATAAGCCTTAAGAATCAGAAACAGGTTTTATAATCTAATTTCCCCAGAGATTATGTAACAAAAGTGATAAACTTACAGTTAGTACAGCAATGGTTTTGGCAGCTATGACTTTTTCCCCAGAAGAAAGTAATTTGAATTTATATTAAGACACATCACTATATCTTTCCTTATAAACTGTTGGATTAAGTTTCGTGATCGCTCTGTGTGCACATTTGACTGAGTGAACCAAAATGTGGAAATTAAAAATGTAGGAAGGAAGCAGCCTCTGCATTCCATTGACCTTTATATTAGTTAAGCATTTGAATTTTAATATATGTATGATACATACTTTAATTAAAGTGTAAATCAGAGCTCTGACTGCCTCAGATTTATGAGCCGTGTATCACCAAAGCTCCATTCAACCTCTCCACCAGCAGCTCCTTCATGGCAGCAGCACTGTGTGACATACCAGAGCTGATAGCAAAAGCATCTCTAAGTTAAAGGTGAGAACTGCTGGCCAGTTATCTTTGGCTTTAATTTAAATTTGAATATGAAGGCAATCAGAAGAAAATATTAGAGAGAAAGAAAAATTCAAGCTGGCTGTGCAAATTAACAGAGACTGAGGAGTAAAAGTCTCTTTCTGCTTGTACCAAATAACTTTATAGTCCAGCCTGTCTGGATTATCTCCCAGCCAAACACAGAACCATCAGGGTCAGAAAGGACTTTTAAGATCATTAAATCCAACCATCAGCCCAGCAGCACCACCCTGTTCACCACTGAACCGTGTCCCCAGGTGCCACATCCACACGTGTTTTGGAACCCTTCCAGGGCTGAGGACTCCACCACTGTCCCAGGCAGCCTGTGCCCATGCTGGGCCATGTTTTCCATGAAGAAATTCTGATGAGCACATCGACGTAAAGAGTTTACACAACTCTCAGTGCTATGAGTAAGTATATTGAGATAATAGGGGGTCTGCTGGCTTCCCTGCTGCTGTGGAAGGGAAAGGGTGAACTCCTGCTTTCAACACCATTCCAGTTTCCTTTTGTTTTTTTTCAGTTCCATTTTCTTCAACACCATTCCATTTTCCTATTCAGAAAAAATGAACAAAACCCCTAGAAATAACCCACACCCTACTCCCCCCTTCCCAAAGCAAAAACCACTCCCTCAGCACAAAGTCCTGTGAAGTACGTGATGCTCAGAAACCTGCCTATGTACATTTTTTATAGAAGTGGAACACAACAAGAACATCTTTCACAAGTAACCACTCTGGAGGATGCTAAAAAAAAAAAATCCTCAGATTGGCTGTTTATTCCTTTTACAGTAAATTGTATATTTATAGTAGTTGAAATACGTTCATCACAATTGCCATTACTCAGTCCAGCATGTTCCCTTTCTCTCCTACCTCTTGTCGTACTGCACAGTTCCCAGAGATGCTGAAAAAAACCCCCTCTGGTGGAAGAAATCTTATTCTGAACTTCTTTTGACTTTCATTAGATCACTCACACGAATAAACGAGTTCTAGAACACCAGTTAGGATGGAAGACTTCCAACAAAACAGTTTCTTGTTGGGATCACACTTCTCAAGGGGGCACCGAGTCCTACACAGGACAGAGCACCCTGTAACCCTGCTGCCCCCAGAGAAAGGGCTGCATGGCTTAGCCCCAGCCTGAAAGCCCCAGGAGTAGCTGTGTTGTGTCTGGAAAGCAAGATCACAACAGAAATGAATCCCTGGCTGGAAAATTGCTGGAAGTTTGCTTAGGTCCAAAAGAAAGCCTGAAGGCGTGAGGTCTGATGCTGGTTGTACTTTTTTTCCTGTGTGAGACAGTGGCACCCAGCATCTTTCTGACTCTTTCTGCTGATGAGTGCAATGCAGTGCTGTGAATTTTATCTGGGTTTAGATCGGCCGATGCTCATCTTTAAAAAGAGTCCTTTATCCTCTGAAACTGGGAAACAGTTCTTGCAAGGATTCATCACGAATGACAAAGTCTTTAACAGTGCTGCTCTCATTCTGGCCTGTCTGTAACTCTCAGATGTTGTTTCCCCTGGGAACAATGCTATCTGAGAAGAGCGGGATGGTTTGGCTGCGGTGCTGTGCACGCAGATGGACAGGCTGAGCCTCACAGCCCCTCTGCTCCCTGCCTGGTCCTGCCTCAGCCCTGACATGGGCAGGGGGAAGGGACAGACGTCCAGAAGGCAGAACTTTAGGAGTGAAGGGAACGTACGGAAATGAGAGGCTGCCAGTAACTCCAGAGTTAAATAAATCACAGAATCCCAGAATGGTTTACTTGGAAGGACCTTGAAGCCCATCCAGTGCCACCCCTGCCATGGGCAGAGACATCTTCCACTGGACCAGGGTGCTCCAAGCCCTGTCCAGCCTGGCCTTGGGCACTGCCAGGGATCCAGGGGCAGCCACAGCTTCTCTGGGCAACCAGGGCCTGCCCACCCTCTGGAAGTTCTTCCAACAGGGAAAGATTTCTTCCTAAAATCGACTCTAAATCTACTCTCCTTCAGGTTGAGGCCATTCCACCCTGACCTGTCCCTCCATCCCTTGTCTCCAGTCCCTCTCCAGCTCTCCTGGAGCCTCTTTAGGCACTGGAAGGGGCTCTAAAGTTTCCCTGGAGTTTTCTCTCCTCCAGGCTGAACACCCCCAGCTCTCCCAGCCTGGGTTCAGGGCAGAGGGGCTCAGCCTGGTGGCTCTAGGGAAAACTGGTGACCTGCACAGCCTGTTGTGTTTGAAAGGTGTTTGTTCCCCCTTGTGCATCCTGCAGTTTTTGCCTACTTGTTTCACCAAGCAGCCTGGGCTCAGCACATTCCCTCCCAGCACGGTGCTCCCCTCAGCAGCCTCACGCCTTCTTTTGCATCCAGGCTGTGTCAGTCACATCAATTCCTGCCATAACTCAAGGCAGTGGCCATCAGCCTCTCTTCTATTTTGACTGGTAGAACTCAAAACATCGGCACAGCCAGAGGGAGCACTAAACCAAGTGGGGAATGGGTGCCGTGATGTCCTTCTTGTCTCACTGCACAGCACGTGAGCACCCTGTGAGAACACCCCCAGCTGCCCACTGCAAACCCAGCCTGTCCCCAGGGCCAGAGCAGCACCAGCAGCTTTGCAGAGGCTGACTGAGCACCAGTTCCTGCAGTGAGATAATTAAGCAAGGTCATTGTGGGATAACTCTGCAAAGGCAGTGGATTACAGCACGGAGGACTTGGGCTCAGGGCAAGTGGTGCCGGCACCCTCCGAGCCTGGCTGAGAAACTGGCTGGGGCTGCAGCCAGAGAAGGTGAAGGGGTGCAGGTGCGGGATGCAGTTCCTGTGAAAGTGCTGTGGTGAGAGAACTGCTAATTAATTCAATACCAAAATACTTGCTTAGGTAGAAGGCTGCTTCTGAAACCCATGCAGATTGAAACAGCAAAACTGCAGCTTCCACACTGCTCGGAGGTTTTATTTCCTGAAGGACTCCAAAGATGTGAAAAGTATCAAGGGAGTGAGAGAACTGCAAACCAGTTCCTTCTCAGCCATATATGGTGGGACCCCCATTCAGCCCACATGGCAGAGCTCCCACCCCTGTCCTCACAGCAAACTTATCTCTCAAACTGTCCTGAGACCCATTCCCCTCCTCTGCCTCAGCCAGAGCCCTCCAGATGCCCACTGCAGGGAGCAGAAATTCATTTCCCTTCACACATCTGAGGGGTAAAGAGCACACGTATCACTGCCCCTGGGGAATGTAAAATAAATTGAGGAGCACTGGCGTGCTCAAAGCCTTGGAGCAGCTGCATCAGTTTTATAGAACAGGTTGTCGTTGTCTCTGACAGCTTGACCTTGACTATCAAGGCAAAGTCATCTTTTCCCCTGAAGGCTCCTTTCCTTGGGCAGGCAGGCCCCTTCCCTGCTGCCAAGGATGTCCTTCCTTCCCACTCATCCTGCCCCATCTCCCTCCCAGCCAAGGCTGCCGTTTGTTTGTTCCCAGTTACCACAATCCAGTTTTGTCCTGGGAAAGACTGAGAACACACTGCTGCACCACCACCCCTCAGGAGCTCACACAAAGCAAGAAAAGGGCTTGCTTCCCAAGTTAGCTCTTCTTCCCCCGGGCTGCTGCAGAAGTACAGGCAGTGTTTTAATGGGTTGTTATTCCTGCCATTTCAAACGGGAAGGGAGGAAACTCTGGTGCCGTGGTGGTGCCCTGGGGACCCAGCAAAGCTCATCTGAGCTGCACGGCACAGGGGGCTGGGCTCAGAGGTGCCACAGGAGCAACTCAAAGTGCTCAAACCCAGCAAACACAGAAGGCTTTTGTCAGTTTTCCACTTTACTCCCTATTAAAGCTTCACCCAAAGATGAGCTCTTCAGAAGTTAATGGAAAACATCTCGCCAGCACTAAATTCTTCCTGCCAGTTTGTGATGAAGAAAACCCCTAAGGCTGTAATTTCAATCAATCTGTTTGGATATACATTTTTATTCCTTATTACTATTACTTCTGCTTATATAAAAGACAAATAATGTAAGATTCAACTGTCCTATGGCCAAGTAATTCTCTAGCTTAGCATCCAGCCTGAATGCATTTCACTTGTACGAGGTGGAAGAACATTGTATTTCCCAGTATGTCTGAAATAGTGATGCTGATGGACCCGACAGGCAGTGAACATTTTTCAGTCTGAACATTTTACCTGATTTCGGGGATAAATTAATAAATAAATAAAATCTATCTTGAAAATATTCTACAACCATTAGCCAGCTAAAGATATCTTCTGGAAGAAACCCAAAACTTGTGAGCATCTTGTTCCCGATCTAGTCTGACAACCCTCTACATAAATAGCAAATAAACACAATTACTGCCTTAACAATAAACACACAGCTAAAGGAAACCAAAATGAGGGGGAGAAAAGAGGCAATTGTGTTCTTTCCTTACTTATTCCTTGAAAGAAAACAAGCAGCATCTCTTTCATTGTCTTTCTGCCCATCTGTTTTGAAATCCCCCACAAAAGCTGCTAATTGTCCTCGAGAGCACTTTCCCACTGCAGCCTTGGTTTGGTTCCACCCACAGCTTTGGGAGGGCCTAACACCAAAATCAAAGTGGAGAGAGGAGGGTTGAGCCCAGAGCCTCTGTGAGGATCCCAGTTGCTTCAGCAGCTAACAGTCCTCCTAAGACTCAGGTTTTGCACAAACTTATTCAGTAACATCCCAATGTACAGCTTACATAAAATTAGGGCTTGAAAAATTCTCAATTCTTCTGCAAATAAATCATTAGATCCGTACCCATCATCTCCCAGCCCATCTCTGCCTGTCCTAATGAACAACACATTGCATTTATCACCCACTCTGCCATCATTTATCATGGTGTAGTCCATTAAAATCCTTGAACAAACCTCTCCCCTGCACTGAGGAGCTGCAGGATTTGACCCACTTAAATTTAATAAGAGACAGATTCTTTCTGAAGTCTCTCTGATGTTAGTAATTCACATGGGTTTCTTTTTTTAGATTAGGTATTATTTCCTGGCATTTAAGGCTCAGATAATTAAGTAAATTTATATTTATATTGTCTTATTATTTACTCATGTCTGTTACTTAAAACCTAATAACAAACAATGCCATTATTACTCAAACACTTAAGATATCCATAATTGAAATTAGGATCCAGAGCAAATGAATGCTTATTCTAGCTTGATGGATAAATAAACATTCATCAGTAAAAGCAATGAGGACAGCAAATAAAAAATAAACCCTTGCTCTCTTCATCCTGTGTCACATGGCCAGGACACTCAGCATTGCCTTAAAGGTGGCAAGGTGGAGACATTGATATCAAGGATGGGAAAGCAAGTTAGAAAGTAAAATCTGGACATGAAGGTCTTGGGATACAAGCAAGACAAGGTTTGAGGGAAGAGATAACATCTTTACTGCACATAAAGATACATTGGTAAAAAGAAATACACATCCAGGCTCAAAATGCTTTTTCAGCTTGCATGCTGTAAAGCTTGTCTGCTTTTCCAAGTATATCATTATGTCTCAGGAGCGATATTATCTCTCCCTGCAGACTCGACAGTGCTTAAAATGTCAGCTCTTCTTGAAGATGTCTGCTTTGCACCTTCCATCTGTTCCCAGGGCTGAAGCTGCTGTCCGTCTTTGCTCCTCACCCCTCCCACAGCGACGTGGGAAAAGGTAGCTTCACTAGAGGAGGGTTTCCAAATAAAACATGTCTTTTAGATGAATATTAACCTCATTTCCATACCTAAAACTGTTGGCACGGACCACAGAGCATGGGTATTATAGGCCTGCCATGTGAAATACTATTTATGGGAGCCAGCTCTCAGAGTAGGCACAAGAAAAAGTTACCAGTTGTTTCAGTGCAATATGTGTACATAAAATTAGTCTAAAATCTGTAGGAAAAATCTTTTGCTGGGAAGAAAAAGGAGTTAAGAAGAAAAGAGTTGGTGTGTGTAGCAAAATTAGTTTGAGTTCTTTCTAAAAAGAAATAAGAAAAACTATAGCAAGCAGGAAATAGCCTAAACTCATATTGCAGACACTTAGGTAGCATTTCTTTTTATTAGAACTGTACAAAAAAAAAAATCAGGCTTTTGTGCTCATGCAGTGTGGGTTAGGGGATGGGATATTCCCCGTTTTTGAGAGGAAAGAAAGGTAGAGTTCAGCTGATTTTCCCAGTCACACCACATCCATACCAGCACACGGAATTAAGCCTTGCTCCTTTCCCAAGGAGGTGCCCATCCCACTGTCCTCTGGAAGGACCAAAGCCAAAGCAGCTCTCCGGGGTGAAGTGCCACCATGGCTCCACCGAGGGCAGGAGGGAGGAGCACGAGGCCTTTTACACCCAAACCATTTTGCAGCTTTCTGCCATGGCGAGGTGGCCTTTCAGCAAGCACAGGCCCAGCTTCCATCCCCAGGAATTCATTTACACACCGGTGGTGCCTGGAGGCCTCGGCAGCGATGGGAACCAGGCCCGGGGATCAGCTCCCAGCTCTGGGCCGGCCTCTGGGCCAGCACGGCCACCACCCAAACACCGGGGCCGGGTGCCAGCCAGACACACGACACCTGCACGCCCAGGAGAGACCCCAAGCCTGCTGCTGGGCACAGAAGGGCAGGAGCTGCCAGCTGGGGCAGCCCAGCCTCTGTCCCCCCCAGCCCCGTGCAGTGCCGGCCGCACGCCAGCACGACCCAGCCTCTCTTCTGGCTCCTTCCCTCAGCACCGTGCCAGTCTGCTCTGCACCGCCCCAGCCCGCCTGCTCCCCCGCCACAGCCCTGCTCTCATAAACTCAAAAATATCCCTCCCTTCTGCTCCTGCCAGCTTCCAGCCAGGGGAGTTCTGCTCTGTGCCGTTTTTAGGCCGTTCTCGTGCCACGCTGCCATGACTTCGTGTGGGCCCATAGACTCGTCCCGCCAAGAGCCCAGATCTGAACTGCATCCCCTGGACCACAGCACTCGTGGATTGCGGGATGTGATTCCCGGCAGCGAGCTCCTGAAATGGTGCTTTTCAGCCCTTCCCTTCCCTTCCAAAGCCACGTCTGCCCCAGTGTCCCGCGCTGGCACCGCGTGGGGAACGGCTCACCCCTGCTGTGGGATGCGCACTTCTCCTCGCTGTGCCTGCAAAACGTGGGCACAGCACAAGGAGTGGAAATGCCTGGAGGTGTGCTACTTCCCTGACGGGTACTAATTAAAAGTACATTATGAACCATTCCGTTTATTGGGGTAGAGTTCTTAAAATTTTGCACTTTTAAGGCCAGTTTTAAACACTTATTATGCCTGCCAGCGTCAGCTGACAGCACGGCTGGGATCACTGCAGCTTGTTCAGTTGTTGCTTTTACCAACTGCATTTAAAAGAAAACCTTAATTTTTCAATTCCATATGTGACCCTCCCCTCCATTTCCCCCTTTCCCCCTCTTTTTTCCCCTTTTTATGTGGTTCCTACATTTATGGTGGTTCTCTCTGGAAAACTGACAATGATCAGGTGAACAACCCCAGGGAGCAATTTCCCTTCCCCTGCCATCCTTCCACACACCAAGGAAAGCCAAGATCAAGAGTGCTCAGACATCCAACCTGTTGCCAGGTGTTTCTGCTTTTCCCCTTTTTGAAGCAGAAATATTGCATTACTTTCGATGTTATGGATTTGTTGATGTCAGAAGTAACATCAGATGTGATTTTGCCCTGTGCTTTCCCAGGATATCCATAGGGAATATTGTTGTTTGTACATGCAGACGCAGGTCACAGACACACTAAACCCAACTGAAACTGAGTCAGGTCTTCAAAACAAACTTCCTCCATACTCAAAGTAAAACACTGAGCTGCCTTGAATCATTAAGACTATTTAATGCCACCTTCTCTTCCAATAAATACGAACGAACAATTTCGGACACTTTCCCCCTTTTGTTCTAAGTCAAAGAGTTGTTTGTTGTTTCCAAGATCATCCTTCAGTACAAGAATTGAGGACAGTAGTCATTCCCCCGGGAAGCCTGTAAAAATCCTTTTCCAGTATATTCCAGAACGCTATTCCAAGAAATAAAAAGCAAATTAGAGCACCCACCTCCCACATTTCTGGGAGTATTTGCATGTATTGTGGATCTTGAGATGATTAAATGCCACTGAGTAAGCAAGGAGACTTTTACCAAAGACAACCCCAAGCTTTGTTTAAAATAATAAGTTGCCTTTCACCTCAGCATCCAGCTATGAAGTGAGGGCTACCAAAGACACCAGTGTTTCTGTGAAGGTGGTGTTCATGAGACTGCGAGGAGTCTGTGCTGCACACAGGCTATCCAACACCTTCCCTCCCGTGGCACTGATCATCCCAGCCCCGGTTTTCCCTGGGAATTCCAGCCCTCCAAGCGATTGCAGCCAGCCCCTGGCCCTTTGCCACTCAGTCCGGGATATTCTTGGCAGCAGCGATAAGGGCACTCGTTCCAAATAAGGAGAAATCTAGAAACTGGTTTGTCTCGGCACTCTTGGAGCCAAGCAAATCCGCCAAAGCTCACGGGGCCGGACACAGGCGGGGGGAAAAACACCCACAAAAATCCCAAATGAAGCAAGAGTGAACTTCTGACTGTCTGTCTCGCCAGCACCAGCCAAAGCTCATTAAAGAGCCACGATGATGAAATACATTGACAGTAAGTGCAACAGACTTGATGAAAGACCTTAAAATGTTTATGCTAATCCAAAGTTTCAGTTTCATGTTCCATACAAGCTTTCCAAACAAGAACAGTGCCAGGCAGCATGGAAGAATGGTCCTAACTTTTACCTTTGTTTAAAAAAACCAAACAAAATATCAAGCAAAAAACCCAAGCACCAAACCCCCAGGTTTCCATTTTTATCTCGCTGCCTGCATATTTTGCAGGACAGGTAAAAAGAGGCTTTCCTCAGTTTGCTTGTGAGACAAACCTGTGTTGGAGCTATGAGCTCTTCCAGAGTCTGGAGGAACAACATGGAGCAGCTGGTGCCTGATTTACACCACGGAGGAACCTCCCCAGTACCTTCAGTCACTCCACACCTACCAGGGAGGCACTCCTGTGCAGAGACTGAACAGTTCAGCACTTAGAAAACAAAACAAAACCCCCAAGAAAGCTCCGGTCCCAGTTCTACTCCAAACATCTATTATTTAGTCTGACTGCCCCTGCTCTATTTCCTCCACTTTGATCAACTAATGACCAAGAAAAGCAATTACCAGCATAAGGAAAATATATTCTTGGTATCTTTGAACTGCTGTGGCAAGTGTAAATGCATTCCTTTCGTGAGAACAGAGGAAATATTTCTTCAGTGGCTAAGATGAGAAATGAGGGGGAAACAAGGAGGAGGAGGTAGGGGAGAGACTGTTATTTTATTAACTAATTAGATCAGCATTGAAAGAAAATGAGCCTGCAAATCTCTGCATTATTGATTGTGAAGAGAAAGCTGCAGTATACAACAGAGATGATGAAACACTGGGATTTGCATTTGGAAATGGCTTGTCCTGCCTGGACAGGGGAGTGTAACAACCTACAAAATAATCGAGTTATTGTCATGGGAGGGGGGATAAATACGTCACTGACAGGTTGGGGGAAATGGTGTGTGCAGGTAACTACTGGTCCTGCACTCCATTCTTCAAATCTTCCAATGCCAGCACGTGAGAGAGAAGAAGAAATCCCTCTGCCATTTCTCTGGTTTTTGTGTATTTCCATGAACATCTCCACTGCCACTGTTCCAGTCAGCTACAGCACCACCAAAACTGCCAGAATGAACCCATGCAGCTCTGCAGTAACAACGGGCCCAGAGCTGACAGAACCCCTTCAGCACCAGCTGTGGTGCAGAAGGTGTCTGTGGTCAGACACCACCACAGCACTGCCCCCACCCTGCCCCACACCGTTCCCTAGGGTGGGGGTGATCCTTGAGGACATAAACTGAGAATTCCAATACCCTCTCAAAAACATGGGAGCAAATATTTAACATTAAACTCTACATCTCTACGAAAACACTCCAACAAAGAACAAAACATAATGCCTTTAAAAAATAAAAACAAAGAGTGGAATTTGGGGAAACATAAATCACGCTTTATTAGTAATTTCCCAGGGCACTCATTCAACAGCACACTCTGAAGTCCCGAAGGTACACAGAGCAGCTGCCTTCCAAACCTGCAATGCTGCAGTTTCAAGCCACGGTGTAGTTTAGAATAATATTATTCCTCAGGATCTGGGCTGGCAGCTCAGAGGCACTGCCAGCAGGGCAGGGAGCTCCTCACGCTGGCCCAGGCTCGCAGGCATCAAGAAAAAAGCGTGGATGTTTGTCTTTCTGACCTGTGCCCTTTTAAAAGGGAGAGAAGTGATGAAACAAAAACCTCCTGGCAGTGGGGTAAGAGCAAGAGACCCCACGGGAGGCAGCTGCAGAAAGGAGAGGCTGCAAGTGGAGCTCTAAAGAGAAAGAGATGGAGATTGTTGGGGGTTACAGGTACCAAATTACCAAACAGACCGTGAGCTCCAGGGGTTTCCAAGGATGGGAAGGTTGGGAAGTGAGGCAGGTGAGGGCTTTCAGAGTCCTGAGAAGGTCATCACTACGTGTAAAAACCAACTCTGCACCATCTGCCAAGGGACTTGGAGCACCCAAGTGAGGTGCAGATTATCTGCTCAACACACCCACGGCAGAGATGTGAACACCCACTGCCTCCCTCTCAGGACAATCACAACTCCAAACCACCAAACACACAGAGCAAACCTCCTCAAGTTCAACCACCAACACCCAAACTGCTCCTACACCCCCTCCACGCATGGTGCAAGGCTGACTGCAGGATGGGGAGACTCACATTGCGTTCTGGCAGCTCTGACTCTGCTTGTTGGCTTTGAGTGTCCTCCCAGACTGCAGGCCTGGCCTTCACCCTGCTCTGATCACTTCATTTGCTAGTGCAAACATATGTTTCTGAAAGAAAATACAGGCACCTACATGGAGTAATCACGTTTTTAAATGGCCTTCATCATTATTTATGTCAGCATCTTCCAGATGTGATTCAGGCAACGATAGCAGCACATGTCATTTGTGTCTTTGCTCCTCTCCCCAGAGGAAAATTAAGTTGTGATTAAAGCTGTGCCTTCACCCAGCCCATCCACTTCAATGGAGCTCTGCATCAACAGCTGTTGGGAACCTGTGGAAAGCTCCTTCTCGAGTATTAAGTCTTTTCCTCAGGAAATCATTATTTTCAAAGTCATTGAGGTTGGGGATTTTGTTGTTTTGTTTGGTTTTAGTGCTCCCTGAGTTACAGGAGGTGCTGGTGGCACCCAGCACAGCTCAGCACAGTTGCAGGCTTGTGGCACCTGAGAACAAACTCAGTCTCAGCCCTCCAGGCACCAGCACCATCTCTGGTGTCCGCTGGGGAACCCTTGGGTGAGGGGAACCAACGTCAGTGGGGTTTATTCAGCCTGCACGTTCCATGGTTTACTTGGACTCCAGGAATGGCCGTGCTCCACCTCCAGTGTCCTTCATCAGAGATTATCGGGTTTTTCCCCATACTGAAAGTATCCCACACACATTTTCCTCCTGGCTATCAGTGCTGGGGAGGGTCTGTCCTCTTCTATGGTGCCTCTGGCTGCAACCAGTAATTCTGCAATCAGAGTGAGCCAAAATCCCTCTCTGGAGTGGAGCCCAGTGGAGTCTGTGCTGCCGGAAGGAGCCCTCATTGACAGAGAGAAAGGCATGTCCCTCCCATTCCCTCAAGGCATTTATGTCCCCTTTTTGGATGCATTTCCCTTACATTGGATCAACTGGTGTTGCTAATATGTTTCACAACTCCTTTCCAGGGATGGTGGCACAGAGGAGACTTTAGTACTCTGCACACTGGGCTACTATTCCTAAATAAAATTAGATTTTACATTTTCCCCCTCCACCCTTCCCCAGAAAGGACAGCATTCCACTCTTGCTCCATTGGGAAGAACTCCAAATCCTTCAGACAGCCCTTTCCATAATCAGTGCTTCTCTTCAGAAACTCAGTGTATCCTCGGGAGACTGAATGCTCGAGTTACAGACTATCAGCAATGAACCAAATCCCACCAACCCTGCACAGGGCTAATTTCATTTCCCTTCTCACACGTTCTGGGTTCACAAACCTGCCCCTGGGTCACCTGTAAGCACAAGGATCTCACCTGAGACCAATGTTTCACCCGCAGTGAGCCCGGGGTTTATGTCCTGTGGGGCTGGCCTCGGTCTGTGAGCTCTTGTGAGACCCTTGTGCTGCAGCAGCTGCCCCAGCCCAGCAGCACCAGTTCAGCCCCTCCATCCCGTTCCCACTGCACCACCCCACATTCCAAGCAGTTAAAAGATCCTGCTGTGCGTTTATGCAGTGAACACAGTTCTTGGCTGCCACACAGCAACTCACTGATGCACAAAGGCTCTTGTCCCACCCCTCCCATCACAGCAGGCAGGGCACCACAACGGCATCCTCTTCCTCCCCAGCCCCAGCTAAAAACGGAACATTCACTGCAGATGTCGTCATTTTTAACCCCGCCACAACGGGAGCCTCCGCTCGTGGGAAAGAGAACGTGCAAGAGAAAGAATTGTGCCTTAGAAGACAAAAGGCTCGAGTTTGTGACTTCAGCTTCATATCATTGAAACCAGATATAATTAAATCCTGCTTTTCAGTAGCCACTTCAAAATGAGTGGCTCTGTGATGCAGAGAACACAGAAAGTGTGAAGACACTTTTTATTTGACCTCAAAATCTATTTTTACTCCAGAATCCTAATTCTCCGTGGCTGGAACTTTCTCTTCCTCCTGGCATGGGTGGGAGCAGTGGAAAGACAAAGACAAAAGAAAGGCAAATGAATGGGAAGAACATCTCCCCAGGTCTGGGGCAGGTCTGCAGAAGGACACAGGAGGACACAGCAGGACAACGTGTGAGTGCCCCTGTGTGCCAGGAGCTGCCCAAGGGAACAGCTCTTCCCTCGCTCCCCAAGATGCCCTGAGCTGACAGAGGCACTGGGACCTTTGCACAGGAGGCTCTTAGGCTCTGAAGCTGAAGAGTTACTGCAGAGTGCCCTTATTCCAGCTTTTAACCATAAAATCTGTCTGAAATTTACTTCTGACCTGAATCCAATGTGATTGATACAACTGACGGAGTGACCGATACAGAGAAACAACAGTGAATGAAGGTCTGGTTGGGTATCTTGGAGGAAATTTAAGGATTTGGGACCAATAACAGCTCCCTCCCCTGCTCTGGTGCCCCAGTGTGAGGAGGAGTGAGGCCCAAGCTGAGCAATCCAATGCCTTTCCCTGCAGCAGGCCCACACAGGAATGCTGGCACGGACTGGCCAGCACCTGCAGTGACCCACAGACACGTATTTACACACAGAGAGACTGCAGACCGCGTCCTCCCTGGCCCAGAAACGGAACAATTTAAAATACGAGATAAAAACATCACTCTCACCCGTGTGCTGCTCTTTCAACTCTACGTTATGCACATTCCAGTCAAAAGAAAACCTGATGTTTCTGTCTGGAACAGACCCATTCACGTTTCCAGCAAACACACACAGGAACACTGCTTCTCCTTTCCAATGGCTCGTTTGATCTCGCTCAGTCTCTGGGATTGCTGGATCTCCCAAGAAATACAACAGCAGAGTGCAGAGAGGTCAGATTTTACCGAGGCAGGAGCAAGTAACCTGCAAAGCTGAGCAGAGCAGGCCTTGCCCAGGCAGGTCAGAGCAAGGCCATTTCCATCCTGGGGAACACACCAATAATCTGAATTTTTACACTTACATAGAACAGATGCCCCAAGCCAGCTATAATTCTTTATTAGGTTTGCAGCTGTTGTCTTCCTCGTGAGTTTATCAGCTCGCACAGCTCTTGTGTAGCTGTTCTTAATTCACCTCAACCAAGCAAGGGGTGGGGTGGCCACAAAGGAGCAAAGGGAATAAACGAAACCTACTCAACTCACTTGTTAGAAATGGAAAAGGAAAAACAAAGAAATTATTTAGAAAAGAGAAGAAAAGAAAAAAAAAGGAAAAAAGGAAAAGAAAAAGAAAGAAAAGTGTAGCTGTTCAAGAGGGAATTCAGGAAAGCTACTGCTGATTTAAGGAAGCGTAAGGGGCCATGAAGGTACAGCCCAGGCCTGAACTCTCTGCACTGAGACCTCCTGTGCACATGGATACACACACACATTCCATGTCCGGGCTCCCCAGCCAAATAAAGGGGAAAGAGCATTCCTGGAGATTGGGACTGGGCCTTTGGGAGCTGGACCAGTTGAAGGAGACCAAAATTCCAGTTCAATGCCACAGACACCACATGGAAGCACGTGCCCCCCGTGGGCTGCTCAAGCTCAGCCACGGGCACTGCCCCAAGACAGAGCAGAGGGTGCAGTGCTGGCTGCTCCTGCTCCCCTTGAACTGACAGGGAGAGCTCTTTGTCTTGGAAAAAGGCAAAACCCTCCTCTGGTTAATCTGGAAGCAGAAGAATGTGAAATTACCTCTTGTAACCCTTCTCCTTGCTTTGACCAGTTGCACCCAGCAGCCCTTTCCAACCTTTCCCAACTCCAGCACGCTGACATAGACACCTTTCCTCCTAACAGAGCATTTCCCCTGTAATAGTATGCAAAGCCTTCCCTAAAACTTTCTTCATCAATTACCTGTCTAGAAAATGAAGAGTTGGTGCTGAAATCTGCCAGATCCTTAATATGATTGACTGTGGCTGGGTTTAGTCAGCAAAAGGTCTCCCAGTAACAAATGACTTGTCCATTTGTTCTCTGACAAGGACTGTCGAGGCCCGGGTATCATTTTCGCTCAATCAAACCCTAATGCTGATGGAAAACTCCGGGCTTTGGGGGCTCCTGACGTGCCCCAGTGGGGCTTGGAGAGATGTGTCACCACTGAACGTGTGCAGGACGGATCTGGAAGGCCTGGAGCTGTAAGATAGGAATTAACTGCGATGACAAATGGCACAAACATGTGCTTCTCAGCTGGCACTTCCCTGCTACACGCTTATAGAAGTGTTAACTGTGGAAAACAAAAGAGGGATGGGAGAAGATCTTTTACTAAATGATTTTTTATGGAAAAAAAACCAAAGAGAAGTTTGATGTATGCAAGCTCACAGATAGTCCTTGTTTTACAGCTGGGGAACACAAATGATTTTTCCCCGCTAATGGGATTTTGTGATCTCAGATACAGGAAGATTTGCCCTTTATTTTAAGAAGGTCCAAGTTAAAGGAGTGACTTGAAGCGGCAGAGACTGGCCTGGGGACATAGTGAATACAGAACATTAACTCTCACCATATAGGTGATGTTTACAAGATCTCTAAGTGAAGTCTTTTGCAGCGCAATAAAATGGTTGAATATGGCATAAAACCCCATAAGATTTAACTTCTCCACTTCTTTTTGTGTACACGTCGTTCGAAATAAGATCGACTGTAAAAAAGAACAGGTTATTGCTTTCCCAAGAGAGGCTGGATCAGATGATCCTTGAGGTCCCATCCAACCTGGGACTCTGGGATTATTGAACTGCAGAGTAATAAACATCCATATTTTGTAGCTATGTTTTTCCTTTAAAACATTTTGCAGAATAATTACAGCTGGAACAGAGGAAGCTCAGGAAATTGCAACACGGGAGCTTTTGGGGGAAGGAAAAAAAAAAAGAAAACAGCCACAAAGAAGTTCTGATATTCACTTCTAAATTCTAATAAATACTTTGATTATATTATGCTTTGCCAGATCTGGCCTCCAACTTTGGACTTCATCCAGTTCCCTGAAGAACCAGAGCAAATCGAGCTCAAAACTTTGGTTGTGCTCTTTTCTAAATGGCAAAATGCAACCCACCAATTCCACTGGCATTTTTCTCTGCATCATTTGGCAGCACAACTGGAGGCATTTTCCTGAAGCAGAGAAGCAACTCCCCTTTTTGTCTGTTTAAAATTGCAAGCGATTGCCCAGGGACATGCCCAAGCTTTAAAAGTAAGGAGCAGTAATGATTGTTTCATTATTTCCATTTGGACATTCCTTTAAGAATTATAAAGCATCAAATCTGCACTTACATATAGCAGAGTGAGGAACAGAGGGACACCAACACCTTTAAAATCAACTACTAAAAATGGCAACGTGAGCTTTTACCCTGAAGTGTAACATTCTGGGAAGGCCTTGGTCTTGCAAATATTTAGCACATGGGCAATCCTACTAAAGCAAGACTCATCCATAGGCTTTTTCACTGGTGGAGTTTCCTTTTATTTATATATATTTTAAGGCAACATATTACGAAAGTTGGAAGGAGGAAAATAACCCAGGAGCAGGAGGTGGGCTCACCATCAGTGTCCACAGATGGCCTCGGACTCAGCCCCTCAGCAGAGACACCCCAGTGAGGCCACTGGCCCGGCCAAACCCGAACTTTGTGCCAGAAAGAGAAATCACCCAATGTTTTTTCCCAGTACTCCCACGTGAACACCTTCCCTCTCTAGTGCAATACCCTGCAGAAGTGACTACACCTAAAAATAGTTGCTAAGAAAAGGTTCCAGCATTTGTCACAAGGTACGTACTGCCTTTCTAACCCTTCCCTCGTTCGTTGGCAGGTGATGATGCACAGAATTGCATAAGGAAACAAAACATTAAAAGATAAAAATTAACTTAATTTACACAACCAATAAAAAAGTTTAAAGCGATGATAGAAAAATAATATAAAGGCTAGATACATGAAATGCCAGTTCAACAGTATTAAGCTTTGGTAGAACAGTTAAAGAGCATAGCACCAATAAAATCCAACGTCAGCACAGGCTTCAGTAGGCATGAGCTGTGATGAAAATGTAAATTTTGGCAAGAAAAGTAGTGTAGGTTCCCTGCCGCCAGAGTTTCATCTCCACGTCCAACAGGAAGTCTTTGGGCTCCTTGACCTGCCGCTGCAGGTACACGATGCCCGTGTAGGAGTTGAGCCTGCGGGTGCTGAAGTAGCCCTCCTCGTTGCCCCTGGTGATGGTGAGGACGATGCTGTCCCCGGCGTAGGCAGGGGAGGGCCCGATGCGGAAGATGTGGGCCGGGACCACGATGTTGGTCTGGAAGTTGAGCTGGTAGTAGGTGATGCGCACGGGCGTGTTCTGGCACTCCACGTAGTTGAAGCACTTGATGCGTTCGCACCTCCTGGGGAAGGAGAAGGGAGGCACCCTCAGTGGCCAGGGAGCAGCAGGGAAAAACACAAACCTCGGAGCGCGGCGAAGCTTCGGACGAGCCGCGGTCCCAAACCTCAGGGTGTGACCAGTGGCTGCCTGCTCTGCTCCCCCAGTGCCCAGGAACATTTGTGAGAGTGCAGCTGTCACAGTGCTGCAGGGTAAGGTGCAGCTCAGGGACGTGGGGAGCTGTGTGGGGAAGCTCCACAAGCACCAGCGAGCCAGAGCCACGCTGCAAACGGCACAGAGCCGGGATCCATCACTGACAGGGCTGGGGCAGTGCTCCAAGAAAGTAAGAACGAGACCCCTTGGAAAGGTAGCTAAAACACAGGAATGGGAAACAAACTCCTCAGCTGGCAAAGCTGCTCAGGCCTGTAAGGCAGGAAAAGCATGTTTTAAGCCATAAGCTACTAAATATGGGCTCCCAAAGCACTGGCAGCCACCGAGGCAGGAAATGGGTAGGGAGATTTTGGGGCTCCTGAGCCCCAGCTGCTGAGGAGCTGGGCATGTGCCATTCCCAGAACCCTGTGGCCTGGCAAGATCAGTATCCTGCTACCCTTCAACACTCCCTGAGGAACTGCAATCTGAATATTAACCAGGGAGCCCCAAACCCACTGTAAAAGGGGAGCACTGAGCAGCCTGGCTGCTCCTGCTCTGACACAAACAGCATAGAGGATCTCACTTTAAAACTTAATTATAAACAGAAACATTTTAGAGCTGCAGGGAGAGCTGCAGGCTCTGATCTCTGCTGTTCCAGCAGCAGCTGGAAGGCAAACAGGGGCTCCAGGGCTTGGAAGAAGGAAGGATAACCAGACACAAACTCTGCATGGGAAATGTCTAGGAGCTCCAGGTGCCAAAGCAGCTTCTCAGAGCTCTGGGCACCCACACCCACCCACAAACTAAGCACTACACAACACCATGGCCACTGGCCTGGCTCTGGTGCTGCTCCAGGCCGTACTCACATGTCAGACACCTTCCTGTAGTTGGAAGGGCACTCGAAGGACAGGCAGCGGAAGCTGCCCTGGATGTTGTAGCAAGTCTCTGCAGCTGAACAGTTGTGGGTTCCTATGGCACACTCATCAATATCTAAGAAGAAACACAAGGAAAAGATGTTCCAAGTTCAAAAGTAAGAATTAATTCCTAATAGTTTTCAGGAATAAACAATCCCCACCAGGATATAATTAACCCGTGCTAAAAGCCAACAGGACCTTCTCACTGACTTTTTTGAGACTGGAGAAAGCTGGGCTGTGCCAGAAGAATGTATCTGTGCATGAAGGCAGCTCTGGATTAAAGGAGAGCAACCAAATCAAATGTGGATTTAAAGCAAGCAAATACAAAGCAAAGTGGTCACTGCTGTCCTGCAGGATCCAGGAGATGTGAAACATGGGAACTCAGGACAACACCTCAGAACAAGGCACACAGTTTCGAAAACATAAATACAAATATCTCCCCATAATGAGCTGTAATTACAGAAGACACAATAAAGAGCATTTAAAGCTCAAAGACACTTTATGGGGCAGAGCATAAACAGGGTTACCCAAATAACACGTATCCACAAGGCCAAGCCATGGGCCTTACATGCTGGAAACCAGAGGCAGTGACGAGGGCCCAGCCTGAGCAGAAAGCACAGGCAGAGCCCTCGCAGTCACACTGTGTACTCCCAAATGTTAGACAGTGCACGGAGGCTTTAAAACGAAATAAATCCAAACAAACAAGGCATGTGGACTGTGTAGGGCCCCAAAGCTCTTCCAATTGTCACAGAGAGACTCTTAGAGGGAAACTATAATCTTCCACTCCCTCCCTTCCCCTGGGATGAGAACTGATCTCATACACTGAACTGGCTGGTTTAAAAGTCTTGCAAAGAAAAGTATACAATAGGAAGTAGGAGAGAATCAAAGTCAAGTAAATCCCTTGCTGGTTCTCAGCAGTGCCCGTAGGTGAAAAGAAAATTTCTTCCATATTGCAATCACTGTCATGAAAGCACTCCCTGCACCACTCTGGCTGCGCTGCAAAACACCACAGGCAGTCTGTGCAAAAGAGATCCATATGTTGAGACACTCCATGAGATACAGCCCATCTTCTGGAAAAAGGGGTACAAGGAGCATTCTGCCAGTAACTCCTCAGAACTGGTCAGATGATGAGCAACTGGAGCCAGACCTTTAGCTGGGGGAAACCAAGATCATCTTCCTGTGCTCAACAGAGCCAAAATCAACACAGCCTCCCTCTGACCACGCTTTCAGACACTCCTCAGTATCTGCCCAGACTTACAACTACAGACCTGCAGAGCTCCACACGAGGGGGTGCATCCAGGGGGCTCCAGTGCCTGACTAAAGGCCAGCTCAGGAGCTGCCACCCAAGTGCTGAGTTCTGCACCTCACCCTCCGTGTGCTCGTGCCAGGTGGCAGAGGCACCTGGAGAAGCTTTTCCAAGAGTTACAGACTGGGAACCCTCCCTGTGCACTGGGAACCCCCCACACGCAGGGGAGGGTCATGCAAGGGCTCCACACCACACCAACACCACCAGTGCAGCCCACTGCTGTGGGAGGGGGTCCTTCTCCTCCTCCTCCTCCTCCAGCACCGCTGGGAGCCTCCAGCTGGGCCTGGGGGAGCTGTGCTGGCTGATTGACACCGGGACTCACACCCTCAACCCTGGAACACATTCTCAGCCCCAATCTCAGCCACACGCTGGCAGAGGTGGCAACTAACGTGCCAGAGCTCAAAGTTACCAGGGAAATACCAAACAAAGCTGAAGAAGAGTTACTGCTGCAGTTTCCTAAAGGTGAATTTTATGTAAGAATTTGAGTGCATGGGGGTATTACTGCAATCACACTTAAAAACACATTTAAAAGTATTTTTAAATGTTTTAAAAAGATTTTAATTGTCATTTAATTTGCTTCACCTCTCCACAGTCAGGATTAAGTATGCTCATGCTGCTCATGATTTACACAGGGCAAATTCACTGCCATTACCACTCAGAATTCAGGCACAGGAGATACATAACCGAAGTTACATGAAGGGCTCCTGAAAGAGCAAGGGCAGGAAATGCCTGGCAGCTGGCGTAAGGACTGCAGGAATGTGCAGAGCACTAGAGGTAATCAGCTCCTCCATGGTTACACAGGCAGTGCATCCTTTGGAAACGGGGGGTTCAGCTCAGAACCACACAGCTGCACGCCAGATGAAAACCACCAGAAGACATCTCCATGATTCTGAAGGAAAGGGGTGTGTGAGGGGAGGGCACTTGTCATTTCACTAACGTTTATTAATGCCAGCAGGATTAAGCTTAGGTGACACTGCTGGATGGCCAAGTTCCAATTACAGCTCCAACACTTAATCTCCCCGTTTTCTGGGGCAGAAAACTGTAACTCATAAAGAAGGCACAGATTTCTACATCTGGCACCTCTAAAAGCCCCGATCATTTAGTGCTGTGCCAAGGTGCACTCACAGCTCATGTGAGTAATCAAGAGCCTCAGCCTGAAGGATGAAGTGTGCTCCCTGGGAATTCATTTAAGCAATTAGCTCACGCTGACAGCACCTTCCTCTAGCACAGGAGAAAACTGACTTTGCAGAGACCAATATTTGGCAACTTTGTCAAAGACTGACTTTGGAACAGCGACTCTCACAAAACACGGAGACTTGACTGAGCGACTGCAGCGGCTGAGCTCATTCCGAGGGCGTTAATGACACAGTGCTGGCAGCCCCGGAGCTGCTGTTACCTCTGCAGGTCCTGCCGTTGGCTGCCATGGTGTAGCCCTGCTCGGGACAGGCGCACTGGTAGCTGCCGGGGACGTTGACGCAGCGGAAGGTGCAGAGGATGCCGGCGCTCTGCGCGCACTCGTCGATGTCTGCGGAGAGAACACAGCCACACCCCAGCAAACAACAAACACGGCACAGGTCTGCAGGGGGAGGCTGCAGGGCACCGGGAGGGCCTCACCTGACACATTTATAATACATTGCTAAACGTGAGTGCAGCCATGGAGGTTTGACATTACTCTGGTGCTGTCTGAAACGCCGAGCACGAGAGTGCTCCCAGAGATACTGGCTGCAAGTAGCACAGACTCATGGAAAACAATAAGGAGGGTAGGGCACGTCTGAGTCTGAAACACTCTCTCTCTGCTGCCTCTGGAATTGAGAGAATCATAGAATCACAGACTGGTTTAGGTTGGAAGGGAGCTTAAAGCTCACTGCACCCCCTGCCATGGGCAGGGGCACCTTCCACTAGACCAAGCTGAACCTGCCCTTGAACACCTCAGGGATGTGGAATCTCTCTGGGCAGCCTGTGCCAGGGCCTCACCACCCTTTTAGCAAAGAATTTTTCTAGGATTTCTTGCCGGGCTTCCCCATGCTAGGAAGGGTGTTGGCTTCCTCACCATTCCTTCAACAGAGACTCTCCAGTGTGTCAGTGCTGGTAACTTCAGCTAATGAGCTAAAATCCCTCCTTTCTCCATCCTGATCACTCTGCTCCTCATTCACCACGAGCAGCAGTCAGAGCAACCCTTCACTCAGCAGTGCAGGCGTTCATAGATGCAATACAGAAATACCTTCCCACCTGATTTTTTCAGCCATAAGCTCTGGCCCCATGAAACCATTAGAACAACCTCCCTAGGTGTGCTCCATGCACTGAACTGCACTGTCCAGCAGCTGGAGTTACCTTCTGCAGCCTCTGAGGCAGCTGGAACTCACAACCACCTTCAGGCATCACCTGCAGCATCAGGTGCTGCTGAGGGTCAGAGAGCTCCTGCTGCTACAGAGAATAAACACACCCAGCCCAGCCTGGTGAGGCAGCACCTTACCTTTACAGGAATGCCCATCTTCTGCCAGCTGGAAGCCTTGCCTGCAGTAGCACTGGTAGGAACCATAAACGTTGGCACATTCCTGGCTGCAGGGACTGTTATCACATTCATTCACATCTGCATCCAAAAACAAACCCACAGAGATGGCCACAGTGCCTCAGAACAGTGCCTTCCACCTTTTCCTACCCCTGAAAACCTCCACCTTCCAGTCAGAGTGAATAAGGAAGGACTAACTTGTCCTTAGTTTTCTGCTCCCTAGGCAGAATGCCAAGAAGCCTGAGGATGTCTGTTGCACCTGAATTTCATTTCTCCATATGCCAATGGAAACACACACACATGCAGACATCTGTTTCAGACTTCACAGGTTTCAGTTCACTAAAATATGTAATTGTTGCCTTACAAAAATCATGGAGAGCTCAAAAATTTTCCATTCAATTCCAAATTACTTTTTGTAAGTTTTATCACTACCGAGTTTCATCTTTATCAAAATTTGAATGGTTTCCTGTTCTAACTTTGTTGTGCTCTCCTTTTCTGTCATCTGAAATGAAAGCAAACAGCACGTGGGGAAAGGAAGAAAGAGGAGAAACTTGTTGACACCCATCTGACAATTCCAGTGTTTGAATGTCTGCGAATTTGAGCACACAAAGTTTACTGTATTTATATTTCACCTCAGCTCCTCCTCTAACGTCCCCTAACTCCCACTGCAATTTCCCCTCCATGGAAAAGCAGCCTGGTACCTTCGCAGTGCTTGCCATCGTAGGAGAGGCGGAAGCCGGAGGAGCAGGTGCAGTGGTAGGAGCCAGGGGTGTTCTCACACGTGTGCTGGCACAGGCGCCCGGGGTAGTTCCAGCACTCGTTGATGTCTGCCAGCACAACAAGCAAACACACAGTCAGCTGGGGGGCACGAGAAAAAGAGGTGCAGGAGGGTGTTTTTTAAAGTGTCAGAGTTGATCTGCAGAGGGTGAAACGCTGCAGCCTCAGGCTGGATGCTGTCTGACTCTGATCTAACTGGTGCACGGGGGGGACAAAAGACAAACTGCTGTGTCCTGGCTCTTGGGAGGAAAGTGGGGAAAGCTCCACACAAATTCCCACGGCAGCAGAAGCATCACCCACAGGGAAGTACTCTGCAGATGGCTTTAAGGGATGACCTGCAGTTAAACCACACCAAGGGCACCTGGTCCGAAATCCCAGCGGGGAGTGACGAGGCTCTGAACGCGCTGCACAGCTCTGCAGGTGATCCCATCCTCTTCCGAGGCACTGCACGGCAGAACTCAGCACTGCAATGGTGCTGAGCACTGCCTGGGGCCCGGGGCTCAACCAGTCCCAGCCCTCAGCTCCTCCCGTGCCCCACATACCGATGCAGCTGCGGCTGAAGGCGTCGTACTGATAGCCCATCTTGCAGTCACAGCGATAGCCCCCGGGCAGGTTGTGGCACAGCTGCCCCTCTCCACACCGGTGCACCCCAGTCTGACACTCGTCCACATCTGCAGGGCCAGACAGGGCAAGCTGATTAACTGCAGTTTGCTTAAAACCAACGTTTATAAAGAGAAACAAAAGAGTCCTTTGAATAGCAGGATTAGAAACTGGACAGAAGAAATACCACCAGCTTCTCCCCCCGTGATCTTCTCAGAGGCTGCTGTCTGGTTCTCTGAGTCAAACTTGGGAAAAGCAGAGCATGACCTTCAAAGGGAAAATGGTAACTGGACCTGCAGTGGGCTCTCCCAGTATATTCTGCATTTCAGTGTAAACACACTTTGATTCTGATCAAACCGTGACATTTAAACCTCCCCATTCGGATGTTCTGCCATTCCATGAGTCACACCAAGCAATTAAAGCAAAACAAGAACCAGCCAGAAATTCTGCTCATCCCTTCAATTAAAGCAACTGCTATTTTCATCTCCACTTGCCCTCTCAGTCTTGCTCCTGCTGCCTACCTTTTGCTCTTTCCCAATGCTGATCTTTTTTCTTTTCTCAATCAGCTCCCATTCTGATATTCCCCATGGCCTCTCATCCAAATTCCAATACCAACAAATTAGTTGCTTCTCCACTCACACACATCATTTCCAATCTCATTTAAACATCCTCAGAGGAAGATGAGAGTTTTCAATACAGGCTGATTTACAAGACTTGCAACATGACTAAATAGCTCATCAGTATCTAACAAATCCCTCTTACCATCTGTGACAAGAAGCATCAGAAAGTCTCATTAACCCTCACAATTGTGTATTTCTTCAAGTATTCCGAGCTCTGCCACTTCCTAAGCCAACAGATCCTCCTTTTTTCCTATTGTTCACATCCTCAACTACTTTTACAACCCAAATCCCTGTTCATGTAATAACCATCAGGATGGATCTCTAAGCCTGGAAGTTCTTCATGCTGCCCTATTTGAAGTCATACATTTGAGCACTAAATCATTTCAAAGGGTTCCTGGGCAGTTCTCCATCAAACAACAGCCCTGGAGAGGCTGCACCTACACAGGCCCTGCTGGCACCAGGGTCAGGGATGGCAGGGAATGCCCCTCACCACGCAGGGAATTCCTGGCAGGAGCTGAGATTTCTGCTGGAACACTGAGTCCTCGATTTCTTTGACTCAGAGGTAGCACCAAAACCAGGAAGTCTCTAATGCAGATAACAATTTGTAAAGCAGCAGCTTTATTTGTAATGAATCCATGTGTGCAACCATTTCGTTTGTTTGCCCAAGGTTCTATATTTCACTGCATTCAGACTTTCATTAGTTCTAGGGCATTACACCATCAGAAGTGTGCCATATTTCACACTTAACAGCAGTTTTCAGCTAAATACAAGAAGTATTTTTTAATAACTCCTTTGCTAAATCAGAAAATCTGAACATTTTAAAGACAGATGAATCCTCTAAACAGAGGAGATGACCCCACAAGTGTCATTCTGCTGAAGAAACACGTGCAGATGATGTTTTTACTACTGTGAATAAATCTGATTCAGGAATCTAATTAGCTATTGTAATGCCTCAAAGAAACCAGTCTTTATCACAGAGAGAGGAAATTAGGACCATATGCTCTTCTTCCTTCTTCTCTGTGCTCTCTGCCTGCTTAAAAAAAGCCATTCAAAAAAACCACCAAACAATACAGAGCAGCCATGGGGACAGAGTGCACACAGCAAAGACAGACAAATCACCAACTAACATCGATGATGTTCTCCCAAAATCAAGCTAGAGAAGCCTCCTTATGGCTGCTCCTGACCAGCCTTGCCAGGCGTGTGGAGCAGAGACAGAGGGCCACCAGGAATCACACTGCATTGTGAGATCTCACTGTGCTTTAGAGGCAGAGATGCTGGAGGGTTAATGGCAATTTCCTCCTCTGCCATGGATTTACACCCAGCCACTCCTTTTCAGGAACAACGGGGCAGAAAAGCTGGATCCCTTTAGCACCATCAGTTTGAGATTTAGGAACACGATTTGCCCCAGCCGTTACAGAATCATTAAGGCTGCAAAAGGCCTCCAAGATGGCCAAGTCCTGCTGTTGATCCAGCACCACCACGTTCACCACGGAGCCACGTCCCCAGGTGCCACATGCACACGGTTTTGACCACGTGCAGGGATGGGCACTGCAGCACTGCCCTGGGCAGCCTGCCCTTGTTAGCAGGGCACGCAGAGCAAAGGCTGCTGGCACTGCAGCCAGGACGTCTGTGCTGCCCAGGGCTGACTGCTGCCGTGTGGGAAAAATGGCCTTCAGGGAGACACTGGCATGGTGATCGCCCTAAAAACAGACTCAGGGTCACCACACTTCAGGTGGTGCAAGCATACCCAGCCCAGGTGACTTGGCTGAGAAAGGACGGACCAAAAGCAGCTAAAGAACTGAGTCTGCACAGCAACTGAGAGAGACAGGACTCCTGGAGCTTCCCTTTGCAGCTACTGAAATATCTCAGGCTCTAAGAGGACAGCAAAGAACACTGCACTGCTTTGCCCTGAGCTTACAAAACACAGTATTTGTGTTTTCTCAGTTTCCTCAGCTGCACACATGAACTGTTCCTTCCAAATCTGCCACTTCCAAATCTTCTCCACTGGCCAAGCATGGTCTGGACAGTCATGGGGCTAAAAGCATGAGGGGAGGTAGAGGATGATGAGCAGCAAAATGGTGAATGCAGAAATACCTGTGGAAATGGGGTCCAGCTGTACCACTGGGTTGCACCAGGAGTTGCTAACCATGACCAAATTAATAGCTCTCAACATGGTTCCCACCCACGTGCAGCACCACAAAGCACATTTGGTTCATCTGCCATCCTTCCTTTTTTCCAGGGGAAGGTAAGGAAAAATCACTGGGCTATCACCACTAAGCAAACTGCTGCTTTGTCACTTCTTTTTTTGCTTCCCCTGCTGTCATTTTAGGATTTCCTACCTTGTGTAACTCAGAACACGGGGAATTGGAGAACACACAGCCAGGCTTGCCTTGGGCACCAAGGACTGAGCTTCCCAGTCCTTGGTGCCTCGTGTGCTCATTTACAAACAGATGCTAACAAGCACTGGAATCAGCTATTCTGAGTCAGTAACTCCCTAAATACACTGGAACAAATACAAATCAGGATCAAGCTGCATGCCAGCCTACATGAATATTTCATACACTCATTCTCCTCAGAATTCTTTTCACAAAGTGAGAATTTATCCTAAACACCCTCACAAGTGGCTGTAATGGGGAACACCACGCAGAGAACATCCCTACAAAGAGCATCCTCTTGGTGCTACTCTTGTGAGCCCCCAAACCCAGCATTCCTCGTCTGCTGCAGATCACTTCACTTCAGGGAGGTGCTAAGCCAACCACCGAGGGATCGTGGCCATGACTGACAGCATGAGTTTAAGAAGTAGCTAAAGCACATCCTCTCCAGAGTGGAAGCCAGTGAATGCCATCTGCAGCCAAAACCAGGTGCTGAGCGTACCGAGAGGAACTCCATGCAGTGATCAGACACCAGTGCAGGATCCTGCAGCACAAACAAATCCCAGAGCTGCACAGACAGCAAATTCCCATTCCTCAAACACATCTAGGAATCTGGAGGTAATTCCAAACATCTCTTTAGAAGTGAAATAGACTTTCTGCCCCGAGAGAGCCCCAGCCCTGAGCCTGCCCTCACCGACGCAGCGCGTGCCCTCCTCGTTGGAGTGGTACCCTCTGCTGCAGCTCAGCATGTTCCTCTGGCACGTGTAGGACCCCACGGTGTTGATGCAGTTGAATCCTGGCTTACAGGGCTCAGGGAGAGACGTGCATTCGTTGATATCTGGTGAAGAAAATGAATAGAGCAGTGAGAGATGCTGCTTAACCCTCGTGGTCTGTTTTCTTCCAACTTCACTTCTTTTTCTTCACTTCAATTTCTTGTGCTACCAAGACAAGGCTGACAAAGGTCTGCTGTGGGAACACTTTCAGATTCAACATGCAAGTATTCACACCTTGAAATGGACAGCAGTGCTGACATTAAATCCAGAGCAGGGTTTGAGGAAAACTCCCCATCCAAGGGGTCAATCCACAGCTCCTGGAAGGGGCAGGAGCAGGCAGTGCTGCAGCACAGGGCACAGACTCGTGCTGCCCACACTCACCAACGCAGTTCCCCTCGGGGTCTTGCAGGAAGCCATCCATGCAGCGCTGCTTTGACTCGCAGTAGAAGGAGCCCTCTGTGTTCTGACACACGAAGTTCACTTTGCAGCTGTGAGTTCCTCGCTCGCATTCGTCGATATCTGTGGATCACATCAGAACACCCGACTGGCATCAGTGCAGCTCCAACTCCCAGCAACCTCCATTTTCCCTCAGAAAGGAAATTAGGAGGCATTATTTCAACAGACACACGTCACCAGTGGGAAATCTGAGGGTTAAGTGTGTTTGCTCTTGGACATTCACTTCAGGACTTGTCAGGTCCTGCAGCAAATTTGATTCAGATCCCTCGTGCCTCGTTTGCAGCATCTCTTGCAACCCACAAATACCAGAATATCTCCAGTCTTAAAATCCTAAAGATCCACATTACAACCAGGAATAAGATGCTCATAGTAAAATATGTACCACAGTCTTTCATAAGCAAAATGCTCTCTCATTCCTCATATACCTGAGGAATTCAGGTCTGTAAAACCTCCCTCCTAGGCATCTCCTACTCCAGCTGTCAGGAAACTGTGGAAAGTGTAGGTGTTAGTAAGAGTGAGTTTTGCCCTGAAGGCAGGGCACGTGTGTCCCTTGCACACTCCCGTGCTGCTGTGAGCACTGATGTTCCCTTCTCTGCCTGACACCTACAGACACCAGGAGAGGGGGCACCAAGAATAACTTCTTAACCCCGTGACCATTCCAAATGGTTAAATGTAAATGTAAAATGTAAATAACTGCAGACAGAGATCCTGAACACAGGAAGGACGGGGCTGTCAGCCCCGTGATCCATTCAGGCTGGGATTTTTTGCTGGAATCGCCAGCAAACAGCATCAGCCGAGCCAGGCAGGGGAGCTAAGGGGAATTCCTCCATCAGGGGGATCTCTCTCTAACACCTTAAAAACAGGGCAGATCCTAATTCAGAAGGTTTCATCCATTTTCTAAGTAATTTACAGTTATCACTGGAAACCATTCCAAGGAAGTGAACGTGCAGAAGGAGCCTGCAGAGCCCAACACTTCCACGATGAGCAGCCTTTTCCAGCTACAGCACTGATACCGCAGAGCAGCAACACCAAAATGCTTCACAATCCCTCCCCTCCCTTTGTGTGAGAGCTGAGGAACGCTGCTCTTACCCACGCACTCGCCATCCTTCAGCTCGTGGCCAGGCTGGCAGCTCAGCTCCTGCAGGCAGCGGAACGACCCCATGGTGTTGACACAGTGCTCTCTCCTCTGGCAGGTGTGTCTCTCCGTCACACACTCGTTGATGTCTGTGAGAGAGAGGGAACAGATCGGTGCCACAGGGTACCAAGGCATCTCCCTCTTCCTGCTCTTCTGGAAGGAGGGGAGAGCTCAGGTGAAAGCTTTCTCCCAAAAGACAGTCAATGCAGGCGTTGTTACGGGGCTCTGATGGAAGACGGCTTTATCCCAGGGTCTTTAGTTAGCACAGAGTAACTGAAGAGACACAGACCACAGGGAGATCTCCTCCTCCTCCTCCCCTCTTCCCAAATGCCATGGGGGTGGTGCAGGCACTGGGCACAAGGATGGACAGAGCTGAGTAAAGGCAGGGTGGGCAGAGGATTGATGGCCAGCCCATGGTGAAGGGATGGGAGTGATGAATGCTCATTGCTCCTCACCAATCTCCCCAGCCCAGGCCACTGACCAGCCCTGCTGCCTCAGGCCAGCAGACAGGGGCTGCTGGGGTGGCCCTGCTCCAGGGATGGGAGCTGAGGCTGCCCCGCTGGGCTGCACCATGCTCACACCTATTCCCTAGGGAATGCATCACTGGGACCGGCTCTGCAGCAACAGTGGAGAGAGGAACCCTGGCGGCTCAATCACGTTTGGAAGTTTGTATTCAGAGCTTTAAAGAGATTTGATTTCAGCAGGTGGAGTAGTGGAAAAGTTCTTTCACAAAAATCACTTGAACACAAGATTGCAGAGTGTGGGACAATTAGGGAAGGAATATGAAACACCTTTAAAACGATATGTTTAGATAGGCTTGGATGAAATCATCTCAAACTCAGGTTTTGCTTATGTTAACAATGAAAGCTGGAACAGCATGATGAGCAAATACTTAGAAGCAACAAAAAGGGGCAGAGACTGGGAAGAGAAACTTTCTTGCCAATCTCCACAAAGCCTCACACATTCACAGTTCTGTATAAAGCTAAGAATTGCTAGAGCTAGAGCTAACAAAAGCCAAATGTGACCAGAACCAGTCCTCTGGCTGCTCTGTGCATGAAACTGTTTCCACACTGCACAATAAAGCAAGTATTGTTTAAATCAGATTTTCATTTTGGCTGTAGACCCTCATTCTCAGATAAGTACATCAGATATATGACTTCCCCTGCAGAGCACGAAAACAGGAAAAGCCATTTGAGATTTTTGTCTTAAAAAATATGTCAGCTGGTTTTCTAGCAAAGAAGTGAAGAGGAGCATTCAAAAATTTCAGTTCCTGGTGGGCTCAGGTAACTGGTGATGTGCACCGAGTTTTGCATGAGCTTGGTTCCATTTCACTTCTCACTTAGTTTATAATATCATCTCATATTATTCCTTTTGTTTTCTTTCTGTTGGCCATTGCTGCTCCTCACATGCTGTGGCCTTGCTTTCCAAAGCAGCTGCTTAACCCACAGCAAGGTCCTGGCCAGCACCTGGACCTCTTTCTACCTGTCCCACACAAATTCTGAGCTCCTCCTCCGAGTGTCAGGTCCTTGCCTGCCCCAAAGCTCCTGCAGGGTTCTGTCCCCTAATACTGGTGCAGCTTCCCAGCCTCTTTTCATCAGAATGAGGAGTATTTTCACAAGTGATGCTGTGGGGGTAGCAAAACCCCCTCGTGTGCTGGGAGATGAAAACAAGGCGCTGTGGTAGATCCCTCTCACCTACTTGCACGTAGTTCTTCGAGAATCTGGGGGGTTTTAAATTCTGTTTTAGAGAAAACCAGCAATGGATGGCCACTTAACAGCACCCAAACCAATGCAACTCGTGGCTGTACCACGGATCTGAGACTATCTGTTCTTGCAAACCACACAAAGGCCTCTCACATAAACAAACTGCATCACACTGCAGCTCATGAGCTTGAGTCAGTGCAGCACCATGTCAAAAGAGAAAGTTTGTTTGTCTGAAATATGAACCAAAGAGGGTAGGAGGCATTCCACATGATTAGCAGGTGGAATATTAAGTAACAGGGGGAAAAAAAAAGGTTGTGATTTCACAGAGAAAAACAAATCTAATCTAATTTCATGTTTTGTCTGTATTTTTGATTCAATTTTCAAAACTCTCTGTACTTGAAAAAATATGCAGAACTGGCTGGAACACATTTGAGGAAATTAAAATGATGGAAACTGGCAGATTACAATGCAGAATTCTTGCTTTCAGTGGAAGTTCTGTGCACGTGAGATGCTGATGGGCTCTAGAGCCTGACTGTGAGCTGAGCTGAGCCACCAGGCTGAAACCCTGAGCCATGGCCATGCAAAGCCCTGCTCTGCCTGTCCAGTGTCAGGGCATGAAGCTCTGTCTGTGCCATCAGGCCAGCTGCCAGCCCTCCAGAGCCCCCTGGCCAGTTCATTATGCAAACATGCTCTTTCCTGTTCACTCTTCTAAACAAATTCCTAAATGCACTGTAAATTCCAGAGTGCCCATCACCTGTCTCCCTCCAGCCCTGGAAGCCAACTCCACAGGGCAGTAAGGTGCTTGACAGAGCACTAGGAACAACAGGAGTTACGTTTCCAGTCTGAAACACGGTTAATTCCAACACTGGACCAGCTGCAGCATTCATCCAACCCAATTAAGGCCGTGAGGTAGGGTAAGATGAGATTTACTTTAAAAAACAGGAAAAAGAGGAAAAATAATTCAGTGCTATACTGAAAACAAGTCACACAGTTAATTCTTGAGGAATCTACTCAGTCTGTGTGTGTGGCAGCAACATTCCTCACTTTATGTCAGCAGAGCCCAGAATGAAATGCAATCATGTAATAGCTCTTTTTTCCCCCAGAACTGCTGCTGCAAACAGCAACACACACACGATCCCTGAGCACATCTGCTGCACCCAAGAGCTGGCATTTTTGCCAGGAACATCACCATTTACCCAGTGCTATTTATTTCAAAATGCACTTTGACATCGAAAACTCATTCTGATGCACCTTGTGTAAAAAAGCACAACGTGGACTTCTCTCGCCCTGCATCTCGCAGTTTCTCATCATTTTTTTCTCTTCAAATCGCCTCAGCTCTGTTTGTTTCATGTGACACATCTGTGCAGTGGAGGCACTCTGTTATTCTGCAGCCACCCACAGGTCCAGGAATAAAGTGAGCACGCAGTGCTCCCTGTCAGGAGGGAAACTGAGGTGGGAGTAGCAGAGACAGTGAGCTCGTGGGTGGTGGGAATGACTTTGCCTGAACGCCACCAGAAAAGCAACCCTCACTAACACCACCCAGCCTGGCTCTTATCTCTGGAGAGCACGGAGCTTTCAGCCCAAAGACATTTCAGTCTCTGCTCAAAGTGACACAGGGGTGCTGTGTGAGAGCTGTTTGAACAGCTGCTCGCTCCTCTTTGTGCCTGGCGGGCCTGTGGGAATGCTGGGTATCTGCTGCTGAATGCACCTGGAATTATAATCCTCCACCTTTGACTAAGGGAGGTTCCACAGATCAAAGATTATCAGCTGCTTTTGCTGCTGTGCAAAGATTGTTCCTCCCGTCCCTAAAAAATGCAAAGAGCAACATCACTGAACCAACAAGAATTTGCGAACAAATTACCAAAGGTTTTCTCCCGGTGTTTGAGACAGCTCAAGGTGGAGCACAAAAGCACTCAGGCTGGAAAAGGACACCTCAGGAGAAGGAGGCAGCGAGCAAAACACAAACCACAGTATGCCTGTGGCTTTCCCCTTGGACTACAAAAGTAGGAAAAAATGTTAAACACGGCAAATGTTCTCCTGGCACCACACACGGAGCAGAGCTGGATGGGAGGAGGGAGAACACAAAAAAAGGAAGAGAATTTCCAAAGTTTTTTAGATTATTTAAAAGGATTCCTGTAAAAACTGCCCTGCATCAGAGGAACACAGAGTTTGGTGTTTAGTGAGGGAGAAGGGGGTCTTTCAGCTTCACCAGTGAGAGCTGTGTGTTTGCTTTCAGGAGCAGTGCCTGAGGTTTATCTTGTCTCAGCTGTAATAAAGCTGTTCTAATGTCGTGGGGCAGAGGGAGAGCACGAATCAAAGGGAGCTCTTGGCACCTGCCACAGCAGCTCCTGCCAGAGCTGCAGGCACACGGGCATTGGTTCAGCTCCAGCACACTCCTGGGAGAGGGGAAAAGGACAGACCCCTCCTTCCTGCACAGTCCAGGGGAAACACCAGGGGATCCAGTGGTGACACCCGGGAGCAGAGCTCGAGGAGGGGCAGCTCCTGGAGCTGCCAGGCTCCCGTGCAGGAGTGTGGTGCCTGCAGCAGGCTCTGGGCACACCCTGGGCAGCCCCAGCACCAGCCTCAGCTCAGGCTGAATTGCCTCATCAATGCCTCCTCCCTTCCAGGGCTGTTCTCTCAGCCATTTCATTGAAACCAAATCATTTAATTAGTTTTCCATTCTTACCACTGCCTCTGATTTCAAAGTAAATATTATTAATAATAATAATAATTAGAAAATAAAAATCCAATGTTGACAATTTAAGGAACGCCCAAAAGGTGGTAAATCACAGCTCTTCTCAAGATTCTGTCATTGCAGAAGTTTTCCTGCTCGTGCCCAAATGCCACACGGTGCCTATTAACCAGATGAGATCACGGGGCTTTAAAGACAGGAACAAAACCAAAGCTGTGGTGGTCACAAAAGCAGTGTTATAAATGTAGGGAGGAGGACAGGGGTGGAGAAGGCACTGCATTCACACAGGACAGTACAGCCACAGGCACTGATGCTTCCATGGATGACTGGAGGTCTCCAGGTGCTCCGTTTTTCCAGGCAACACTGCTGCTGCATCCTAACCCAGCCTCTACCAAAGTACCCAAAAAAGAAACTGTTTCATAAGCTGAGGCCCTGGCTGCTGGAAGAAAATTAAATCCTCATAAATACACTTGTAAAAATTGATCGGTCTCCTACATGAACTCAAACAGCAGGGATGACCCAGCAGAACTGTGATGCATCCTTGACTTTCACACAAAGAAATTCGTGCCAGAATCAACAAAGGACTCGTGTGAATTTTAAAATGCCCTCCCTTTGCAATGGATCTCTTCCAGTGCCCAGACTCACACAGATTCTCGAGCTGCATTTCTGCTGTTCTGTTGTTTGGGGGTGTCTGGAACTCGGCAGCGTTGAACTGTCCAGAGGGATGAGCTGCTCTGCTCCCTCAGCTCGCTCTGCAGCCGCCAGTGCTGCTGTGGCCACCACACCCACGGGCTGGGGGCCTTGGCACAAAGAGATTTGCACCCTGGGAACGCATGGCTGGGGGAAAGCCAAGCAGCACAGAGCTCATGAGGCGAAGGGGCTGAGAGAATGGCGCACACGTGTTTCCAGTGACTCGCTCGGAGATGTCATGAGATGGCCGGAGAGCCCGGAGCACGAATGGCGCGGAGGTGTCAGAGCATGGGGGTGATGGTGCTGCGGTGAACGGCGTGTGCCTCTCGTCTTACCAACACATTTCCTATGCCTGTTGAGAATAAAGCCCTCTGCACACATCCCACTGTGGCTGACACAGGAGAATGATCCCAGAGTGTTCACACAGAACTGTCCGCTGGAGCAAGCCTGAGCGCCTGTGAGGCACTCATCCAAATCTACAGCAGCACGTGGCAGCCAAAAGGGAAAAACAGAACTCCATTAGAACAGCTCCTGAAACGAAACAACATTTCTTTCACGCCGGAGATGCCGAGGTGGAGCGTGCTGGAGCTTCCACATCAGCAGCAGGCTGTAATACAAGCAGTGTTACACTGAAAACAGGGCTGGGATAAACCTCGGAGATCAGCTAGTCCTTGCTCACACTCCTGTGCTTTTGCCATTCCAGAAAGAAATATCCTTAAGAACAGGCAGGCAGGCACACACAGACAGTGCACACTCCCTGAAGGAAACCTGCTCCAGTGCACCACCACCCTCACCATCAGATCCTGACTTCAATAGAGATTATAAATGTCCCTTGCTAATGTCTAAACTCACTGCTTCCACTGACAAATACAAATTTTTTCATTTCCTGAAGGAAAACGATTGCCTTGAAATGCCCCTTTTGATTCTGACATTAATTAATCAAATTAGCTTCCACCACACTTGAGCAAGTGGTGCACTGTGAATATTTCATCTGGTGATATTAAAATCCCATTTTCTTCACAGACTGTCTGGAATTTCATGAAAATGATTTGTTATTCAATAAGATCTAAGATTAAGAGCGATGTGGATCATTTGTGAGCAGTTCTGAGCACTGGGAGCTCCTGCTTGCATTTCACTGTTATTGCTCCCATATTTAGAGATCTGTAATTAAGGTATGTCACAGGGCATTGCTTCTGACCCCCAAAGCCTCCCTGGGCAAACACATCCTTTGTCACTACTCAAGAACGTCCATTTTTAATTTAAATCATGTGAATGGTCATGATGCAGCTCTAGAATTCACTGCTCATCACTGCAGGCCAGAGCTCCGGCACCAAGCGCGACACCTGGAGCTGGCCCAGCTCCCAGGGCACATCCTGCCTCAGCTGGGAGCCTCCCTGAGTTCAGGTTCCCAAGGCAAGAGGGACTAAAACCAAGGAGAGCAGATGCCAGGGCAGAGCTGAGCTCTGAGGGTGCCCCAGGACAGCCGAGGTGCCCAAGCCCTGCTCCCTGCTGCCGTTCCCAGCGAGAACGCTGCGTGTCCACAGCTGTGCACCCTGGGGAGGAACTTGAGTGGGAAGAGAAACCAAAAAGGGCTGGAAAAAAGCCTGCAGAGTCAGAGGAGAGGGGCACCAGTCCAGGCTTGCCTCCACCTCGCCAGGTAACAGCCACGCAGTGCTTCAGGAGGTATCTGTGAGGCAGAGCTGGGACTCCTGCCGAGCGGTCTCTCTGCTACCCACAGCTCTGAAAACGAGGAACACCCAGGGGTGTGAGGTACATGAACACTTAACCATGTCTCTGTGGGGAGCCCAGAGCACTCACCTTCACAGGAAACCCCATCAGCCATGAGCGTGTAGCCAGCCATGCAGGAGCACACAGCATCTCCCGCCACGATGTTGCAGAGGTGCTTGCAGGGGCCGTTATCTGCACAACACAAAATCACAGCACACGTCAGGGCCCGCAGCACGGACCAGCTGCAGTTCCACACTGCCAGGTCAGCCAGGCACAGTCCCAGCTCAGGCAATGGGGACTCAGTCTGTAACCAAGCTGTCCAGGCAGCGCCCAGCACCGCTTCCAACCCTGCTGCTGCACACAGGCACACCCGGCCACTCCTACCCTGCACGGCTGCACTGCCCGCCCCACGCCGAGGAGCAGGTGGGGAACGACCCTGAAAGCAGAGAGCAGCCTCAGATTTCTCCCTCGGGTTTCCCCTGACAATTCCTCAGCCTTGTGCCAAGCGGTAACAAATTGAAGCTGTGCACTGAAATCAGACTGCTGAAGGGATGAGCGGAGTTTCGCTCTGTCTCCGAACATTCCTCTGCAGCTGACACCTCCAACCTACCTTTGCACTTGTCCTGCTCTTCCTGCAAGGACACCACGAGGATGGGCTGGGAGGGAGAAGCTACTGGAGGGATGGTGGCTTCGGGTTCCAGCCTGGTCACCTGTCCTCTGTCAGGATCTGCAAGGCAAGGGAGGATCAGGGACAGCACCAGCCCAGCAGACACCCCACGGCAAGGGGTGATCCCCCTCATCCCACCCCATCATGGTCTGGAGGAGGAGACGAACATCATGGATACAGATCAGAGAGCCTGGCTGACAATAACTTCTGTAGAGTACTGCAATATCGGGATAAACCAGGAAGTGCTAATTTTATTTTTAAAACATTTTCTGTATTTTAAATACAGCAGCTGTCTTTCATTTGGTATTTAATGGAAAAGAAAATCCAAGCCCACAACAAGCCTTTGACCTTATTATGTCCATCCTACTTCAACAGAGACAAACAACAAACACTCACCTTTACAAGCACAGGATACTTTGCAATGACTTTTGTACAGCCAAGTGGAAAACATGACAGCTGCTGTCTGCCACTAATATTTTCAACAGACAGTAATGTTAAAGGTATCAGAAAAAAAGGAGCTCTGTTACATCAATAAAAGTAACCCATCTTAGCAGTATCATCAAAACAGAAGCCTGAATCCATTAGGTGAAATTCTCCCTTAAGAGGGATGTGTCCTGTTCCCACTGAGCTCAAGTTGTCCCCTGGAGCAAAGCGTGATCCCCCAAACAGTGACAACCTGAAATGACTCAGGGTGACTGCAGTGCAGGTTTGGGGTATGGGGAGAGTGATTTCCTTACACAAATGAAGTCAGCACAGACACACAACGGGCTGTGGCACAGAGACAAACCAAAGCCACCTGCTCATGGCAAAGCCTGAGTGATTTCCCCAGGAATGCCCAAGATGTGCACGGACACAGAGAAAAAGGAGAACTGGAAGGCCCCTGTGCCATGTGTTGGTCGGCCAAGCAAAGCCACTGAGGTTCCCAACCACCTCCCTGACCCTGGCACAGCAAGGACAGCACCAGCCCTCCCTGCCCTGGCCCCTGGCGTGCCCCCCTGAGGTCCCACGGGTGTCCCCTGCTCCTGCCACCAGCCCATTCCCCAGCTGAGCTCTGCAAAGCCTTCTGCACCTCAGGGCACAGCCCTGAGCCCCACAGCCCTGCAGGAACATGACTCCCCCATAACCCAGATGCTTCACCCAGAGCTTCAGCCCAGGCAGTGCTGGGAGAAGCAAAGCAAAGCAAAGCAAAGCCACAAACACACCCCAGGTGAGCAATCGGGCCAAATTCTGCAGTGCTAAAATAAGAACTTTTCTTTGCCTCTTCTGGATTAGGTTCCGTTTCCAGAATTTTAATGTAAACAGAGCAGACAGCTGCCACAGGAACAGTCAAATGCATTTTGAGGTGAATGCTGTAACACCACATCGAGCAGGATGACGTACAGAACGCTCATTGTTTGGCTTGGGCAGAGCATCAGAGGCCTAAGGAATTCTGTCATTGGATGGAAACACTGGTTTTGCTCGTTAAATAACAGAAAGCACTTGTAACTAATACGAGGTTTCAACTCCGTGAGTTATCTGATTTGAAATCCTGCCACTGGAGAACTCCACACATCAAAACAATTACAACACAATAGACTTTCTCTTCCAGACTTCCACCGCTCTAGATAAATTTAGAGTTTGTTATCACTGAAGGATGTTAATGATTTCAGATAAAAATCAAAGCTCAGGAAGCAATGGTGTCTGTCTGAACTGAGTTAAGTTTATCTACAGAAAACCTAACTGAAATACAAAATTACTCTGAGAAGAAAAGGTATTTCTGTAAAAATCTTTACAAATCCTCTTCTGAAAAGTGCAAACACTCTTGATTTGAACACATGAATCACCACTCTTATCTCATGCCACCAAACACAAAAATAAGGCATAATTAAGTTTCCTAAACTATAATTTCTCTTTACATTTTACAATTTCTACAGAACGTGTCCGTGCATCAACACCCATGAAAAAACCTCATAGAAACTGCAGATAGAGTAAAGGAAAGCCTGGTAGATGAGTGCAGGAGGCACAAAGACAGTGCCCTTTCCTCACCTGGAGAGCAGCTGGTGCCGTCATCCTGCAGAGTGAACTCTGGGAAACACGAGCACTTGTAGGAGCCCACGGTGTTGATGCACAAGTGCTGGCAGAGCTCCCCCCCGTAGAGCAGACACTCATCCAGGTCATCTCCGGGCAGGTTATTCGACAGCTCGGCCTCACTGCTGATGGACAAGGCTTCGTGGTGATCCTCCCTCTCTGAAACTACAACAGAACGTCTCTCACTCAGTGTTTTGGCACCGGGACTGGACAGAACGGGGTGTGTCCAGTGGCACCGTGGTCACACAAATGCCAAGGGAAGCCAGATCTGCCCAAAACAGTGACTGCAAGGATAAGAACAAAGGAACCTACCCTGGAGATAACAAAACTGTGCTGGAGGTCCAGCTCCTCCTTCCCTAAGGCTGGAGGGACAGATACCATACTGAGCCTGAGAAACAGGTCACAGGCTCACCTGCCACAGGAGTGCCAGCCCCATTCCTACTGACATTTAACTAAGGTGCTGGGCCCCATCTGAAACTGACCCCACACCGAATTTCAAATTTCAGGAGAAAAAGTTATCCAGCTGGTTTGGAAACTCTTTCCAACACCACAGTTTGTTGGCTCCTATATGAGCACTACGAGCAGCCTGGGAGCCACGGAGCAGTGACATGGCTGTCCTTCCTACTGCCCTCACACACCAGCCAAAGCACCACCTGCTTCTGTTCCTGACCTGTCTGCAGTGTGTCCCAGGGGCAGATGGACACTGACCCTGCAGTGTGTCCCAGGGGCAGATGGACACTGACCCTGCAGTGTGTCCCATGCAGATGGACACGGAGCCCCTAC
>VZRR01012416.1:43892-98108 GCA_013398015.1 Oreocharis arfaki
AGATGGACACTGGCCCTGCAGTGTCTCCCAGGGGCAGATGGACACTGACCCTGCAGTGTGTCCCAGGGACAGATGGACACTCACCCTTCTCGGGGGTCACTGTTGGCAGAGGCTCAGGGTGCCGCTTGATCTCTGGATGGATGAAGTGATCCCCCCCTTCACAGCAGGACAGCATCACGTGGCTGCAGGGGTAGCCCAGGTTGATGCTGGACTCGCAGGTTTTGCCCTCGCTCCTCAGGCGCAGGCCCAGGCTGCAGCAGTCACAGCATTGCTGCAAGAGAAGGGCACTGTCAGCAACGAGCATCTGGAAGCACTGAACAGGCTGCCAGGGCAGTGGTGGAGTCCCCATCCCTGGAAGTGTTCAAAAAATGTGTGGATGTGACACTTGAGGACATGGTTTAGCGGTGAGCGGGGTGGTGGTGCTAGGTTTACAGCTGCACTTGACGATCTCAGGGGTCTTTTCCCACCTTAACAACTCTGTTCTGTGATTTAACACAGCTTCGGGGATGAGCCCACACATACCTGGAACTGATCTGCACTTTCCTAAGCAGTGGAGCATCTGGAAAAACATTTGGAGTTTGGACAGTTGCAAACACCAAAGCTTGACTTGTGCTTGTTTTTGCCATTCTGCACCAACGGGCCAACTGCAGCCACAACAAACACAAAGCCTGGCTGTGCCAGCGGCTCCAGCAGCTCCACACGGCAGGAAGAAGGGGTGCTGCACATCAGCTCCTCCCAGCTCCTGCTCACAGGCCTTGTTTGTGTGTAGTATGAACAACAATTATAAACACAATAACACAGATCTGCACCTCTGCATTAGAGCTCAAAACATGGGCAGCTTGGAGCAATGCAACAGGAATTGGAAATACCTTATACATACCTTGGTCAGCAGCATCTCAGCCCTGCCAGGTGCCAGTAAAGGCTCTCCTCTCTGCACTACTGCCCTGCAAACCTGCTCTGACCTTTAATTACCTGGCTGTGCTGGACAGCATCCTGCTGAGACAGCAGCTGCAGGGAGGCCAGGGTGTATTTTATGAGTTATTTGCCTCCTTTCTCCTTCCTGAGGGCATCCAAACAGCAGCTTTGCTGACACGTTGATCTCCCACCTCTTGCAGTTTGCTGTGCTGCAGGTGGCAGACAGAATCTCTGTGGTGCTTTACTCAGCCACAGACAAATGTGCAGCACAGTCGGGCCACAAAAGTGCACCAGACAAATGACAGCACATTCAGAAAGTCCCCAGTGTGGATGCAGAGTGGGTGCCTCACCAAGCAGGGAGGCTGAGGAGCTGAGAGTCTCGGCTGCAGAGACAACAGGGGTCACACCTGAGCTGGAGATGCCCTTGCGGACTTGAATTTAAGTGTCCTCTCACCCCCAATTTATTTATTTGTTTGTTTATGTGTTTTAGCTATAAATAACGTCTGTTTCACTGACAGAAAAGCCCAGAGTCTCTTTCCCTCTGCAACTCCTTTGTCATCCACTCACTGAGAGTTTGCAGTCACACTGGAAGAGCTTCTCTGAACCCATAGAGGCCACTTGAGTGTGTTCCAATATCCCCCCTGTGAGGAGGTGTCAGGCAGGGGAAGCGAAGGGCAGGATTCAAGCTGGCAGCAGGAGCTCTGCCAACAGAAAGTCCAAGGGCGGAGCAGCAGCAAACCCCACTCTGCTCCCCGTTCCCAGGAGGGACATCCCTGACCTGGGCAGGGCAGGTGAGAGGGGCAGTGTTGTAAGGGCTGGAGGAGTATGGAGATGGGGAGGGATCCCTTTTCATCATTAGAAACCCCAGGTGGGCACTGCCACTAAACCAGAGCCTGTCTCCAGCAGGGAAACGCATCCACTGCCAGCTCAGTGCTCGGAAACTCTTCTGCCAAGGCCCTTTCTCAGGGCAGCACTGGGGCTTCCTGAGCATTTCACCCTCACAGCCTTGCATGTTCAGCCAGTTCTGAGGGCTGCAGCTCGTGTTTTATGGCCCTGCCTCCCAGTCTGAGAAATCCCCAAACATCGTAAGCAGCAGACGTTACTCACATTTGCAAATATGCACGGCCATGAGGAGCTGCCTTCGCGGGCCCAAAAACGTTTGTGTCAAATTTACAGCCCGAGTCTTGAAGAGGATGAATTGGTTTGCAGGCTAAATGGGCTAAATCATCTTTTCAAAAGAAGTATTTAAAAAAAACCACAAACCATCTTGCAATAATGAATTCTGGTCATGCTAGAAAAGGGAAGATTCCTCTTTCCATCCTCCCCAAATCCAGAACCCTAAAATTCACAATTTTACGAAAAAAAAATCTATTTTCTGCTCTTTTTTTTAGTTTCGTCTCGGTTTTGTCACCTTCAATAAGCAAAATAGAAGAAGTTCAAGATAATACATGCTTTTACTGAAGTACTGTAAAACATGCAATATTTGCCTTGAAGACCCTGGCTTCTTTCAGTCATAGTTTGATTCACAGTTTATCCCACGTGCAGGCATGACAGAGAGTATTAAACCAGTTGTACATCTCTGGGCTCACAAACTTTCCACGTGAACAAAACTGTCTCATTTTCCAGTGGAAGAACTTGTTCGTTGAAAAGTTCCTTCTAAAATGCAAAAACTGGAATGCCTCGACCTTCTGTGAGGTGCTTTTTGAACTTCCCGGGAACTCTACAACTGATTTAATAGCAAAGATGACTATTTTCACCTCGCAGTTGAGAAACACCTTGAGAACCATTCTTTGGTTCACAGCTTTCTGCATTCCCCTCAAAACCATCTTTGCTGGAATCCAGCATAATTGGATTCACCATGGTGGTGTCTCCATCCACTGGGAAAAATCCCCAAGCGCTTGCTTTTTGTATTAACAACAATTAATTAAGTAAAAAAAAATTAAAGCACCCTAAGATGAGGTTGACTGGACACAGGCTGAGCTCCTGGATCTGAAAAACCAGCACTGCCATCTTCATCTTGAAGCAGAAGGAAGGACCCCACACCTAAAATGCCTGAAGGCCTACAAATGTTTGTAACCTGGAGGTAAAACCCTGGCTTTTGGCAGGACAGCGTAAATACCTTGCTGGTTTTTGGGGCAATTAAGGAATCTTTCCACATCCCAGACAAACTCTTTTGATCTATGCCACAGCAGTTGCTAAGAGCAGACAGATCAGGGGAAACACCACTAAGGACTACAAGCATCTGCTGCCAGATCACCTCTGAAACAGTGTATAACCATAATAAAATTAGAAAACCTTTCCTGCAATACAAAGCATTACAAAGTTGGATTATTTCGGATTACAGCAGTACACACTGTAATGCTAAAGTAATACAAAGTCTCAACAGTCTCAATATTTATTGATCTTTTTTTCAAGCAGTAGCTGCAATGACTCAAGAGCTAAACAAGCTAAATAGGTGAGCAAAGCTGTTCAGTAATTTTACTGTCTCAGCTGGTTTATCCTAAAGGAAAAATCCCACTGGAACTGGCACGAGGAACCATTCCACAGGAGTATTTTGTCACTGTTTTCAGCTCAGACAGGAATGATGGAGTTCTCCCTCCCCACCTCTGCCTGAGGAATGGCATGTGTGAGCAGAGCGGCTCCACAGCCTGGCTCTGCCCGGCATGCCAACGACCCCCAGGAAAACCTGAGAATAACAATTCTGTCACATTTCAGACATATTAATGTCTTCTCCCAAATGCACAGATTCTCTTTTTACTCTAATGACAGCCTTCGGACCCAAACTAATAATAGTTCTGAAGATGACAAATCAGCACAGCCAATTAAGCCTCACACTCTGCAGTGGATGTCCACGTTCCCTGCTCTCCCAGTGAACGATTATCTGTGAGAATCTCCCATGCACAGAACAGACAGAACTAATCAGGCTCCTGCTGAGCCGACGGAAGCTGCACTTAAGCTGAGCTATAGCTATGTAAATTATGATCAGAGGGAAATGAATTCTGGAAGGCAGTGTTCTGGTGAAAACAAGACAAGCGAGCTGCTGAATCTTCAAACTGGTTTAAATTGGTTTGGCTCCACTGATTCTCATAAAGCAAATCTCATTCATCTAAGCGGAGGCGGTGGCTCAGGATTTGTGATCTGTGCTGTCCGTTAATGGTTTGCCTTTATTTATGAACAAAAGGCTTCCATCATCATCTAAATGCTTGTTCCTCTAGTCCAGCATTGTGTTAAACTGGGAAAGGGGGCCACAATTCAACACTGGAGCCAAGCAAACTGTCCAGTAATGGGTTTCACATTATATCTTCAATTAAGTTTTGCCCCGTCATTTCCTAAATTCTTCTACACTATAGGTATAAAAACTAAAATGGACCTTTCAGCTACTTCCAAAGCGAGGAAGCAAAAGCAATACAGCCAGTTAGGTCTACAAAATGGAGACGGAAATAATTCAAAACATCACTGTGAAGTTTTAGAAGGGGCTGCAAACTTAAATGCAAGCAGCACCATTTCCCTGCCACATTCCCACAACTTCACCTTTTCTGTGCTCCACTGATGCCTGATCCCTGTTTTTAAAATCAAGAGCCGAACACAGTTAGAGGGGAAGAGGGGTTTTTACCTCGATACTTATTTCCAAGGATCCCTGGTGCACTCTGTCCAGGTGGAACATGCCAAAACGCACATGGAAATGCCCACCCTGAATGCACAACCATGATACATAGGGTATAGAATTATAGGTCTTACAAATCAGCATATCCATCAAAGATTCCCCAGTGAGTGAGGCTCAGTGAACCCCCCTCCCGAGGAACCCTCCCCTGGACAGACCTATCTTTTGGTTTACAAAATGTGTTGCAGAGAGGACCTCGGTGGCTGAGGCTTTTGGGATGTTTAATCTCCCAACAAGTCTCAGAATGCAGGCTATAAAGAAACACTAAGAATACAAAAGGCTATAAAGGTATATAAAGGAGGTATAAAAGAAAAGGCAAAAAAATCCTTATGGCATCACCACAGTAATGCACGGACAAATTTTCTGCTGAAGGCAGGCAGTGGGGACACCCGACACATCTGCAGAAGCACCAGAGGAGCTCACCTTGTAGGACGAGCCCGCGCAGGGATCGCTCTCCTCGGGGCCACACGCGTCCCCCTCCTTGGCAGCGATCATCCCGGCCAGGCAGCTGTTCTCCCTCACCGCGGACACACAGCACTGCTTCTGGGCAATCCTGCAAGGGCCGAGCCAGCACATGTAACACAGCCCGCAGCCTGGGCTCTCTGACACGCTCTGCAAGCAGCCCTGTGCCGCCTGGGCTGTCCGGCAGTGCCCCGGCAGCAGCACCAGGGCAGCGCCCGGCCCCTGCGCTGGCACCTTGAACTCGGGGTCAGTTCTGGGCCCCTCAGGACAAGAAGGACGTTGAGGGGCTGGAGTGTGTCCAGGGAAGGAGCAGCTGAGGGAGCTCTGGGGGGCTCAGCCTGGAGAAAAGGAGGCTCAGGGGGGACCTGCAGATTGGGTAATTCAGAAAAAAAGAGGAAAGGGATGTCTCTTATCCCAGCAGAAACCAGGCAGTGACAGACACTTGGCTGCTCTTCCAATACCAATGGCTAAGTGTCACCTTTATATTAATATTTTTATGCTGGACAGCGCAAGAGAGGTGAAACTGGGAAGCAGGGGATTAAGTTGAAAAAACCGCCAAACAACTGAAAGTTATTATTGGTCAAAAAAAATGAACAAATGCTCTTAGATGCATTTTTGTATGTGCAAAGTCTTTTCTGTATTCAAATACTGAAACCTCTGTAGACTTATGTTCTTCTGAAATTGGACATTCCCAGGAGAAATTCCTGGAGTGCTGGAGTATCACTGGCCATTCTTTATTTTAGTATTTTTTACTTATCAGCAGAGCTCAGTTTCAGCTCCTCTATCACCAGAAAATGAACTGGGAACCAACGGTGTCAACCACATTCTCTTGGTTTGTTCTGTTTCACAAACCTACTCTTTTCAGAGCAGATAAATGAGTTTTGAAGGAGATTCAGAACACTTCTGCTCCAGGGAAAGAGTTAATGAGTCAAAACCAGTGAACTGACGCCAGTGCATTAAACTGGTGTGAGTCTCTAACTGGGACACAGTGTCAGCAGAGAGCAGGGCCCGTGCTGGGGCAGCTCATGCAAATGCCACCCACATAAACACTGCTCTCTTGTGATAAAACTCACCAGTTATAAGATAAAAACTGCTATACTGGGTCAGATGAGATTTCATCTAGCCTAACATCCTATTTCTGGCACAGCCAGTGGTACAAGCTCTGGGAGTATTTTGGTATCAGACTATCCATTGATTATCTGAAGATTTCCTGTAACCTGCTTTAAGTTCAGTCATCAAGTCACTGCAGCTGATCTCTTGCAGCCCAGTGCCCATCCTGCAGTTACTGCGGCTGGTCACCGCACAGAGACAGGGCAGGTTGGACCCTGAATGCCCAGACATCAAGATACATCAAGAAGTAGCTTTAACAAGAAAGTTTTTATCACTTGAACACCCCAAAACAGCATTTGGCAACAACAGACACCTCTGTCTGCAACCTCTGTATAAACAGTGTGGAGCAGAACAGGGGAGGCTTCCTTCGTCTGCATGAACTGAGAAAGTGAATCCTTCATCATGGTGATGGTCACTTCTAACACCCAAACATGTCCAGAAAACTATCCTGGCAGAACAGGAACTGATTTTTGAAATTAGTGTCGACTTTTTATCTGTTCCCATCCCTGGCAGTGCCCAAGGCCAGGCTGGACGGGGCTTGGAGCACCCTGGGACAGTGGAAGGTGTCCCTGCCATGGCAGGGGTGGGATGGGATGAGCTTTAAGGTCCTTCCAACCCAAACCATTCTGGGATTCTGTGATTCTACTTCTTACAGTCTTTAGGCAGTGAGTCAAGCTGGAGCAGACTCTCGGGAGCTGCAGGACTTGCAGGGTTCCAGCACAGACAGGGCCCTGGGGCTGGAGAGGGGCAGGGTCACCACTCTGCTCGCTGGCACATCCCCCAGTGGCAGCACCGAGTTCTTGTCCTTGCTTTCCAGGCTCTGAGGCCACATACTTGAATATTTTTTACATTGAATTTTTTCTTTGGACAACATTTATAGGCAGGCTTAAATCTTTAAAACAGGGACACAACTGAAATTTTAGAAGTAAGACAACTGAACCCCTGATCTCTTATTGCTTTAAATCCTAATAGATTCACAGGGACTGAAATATTTAGGATCTGGCTTTTTCATCTGAAACCAGCCTCAGATGTGCAGGTGCAACTCATTAATGTACTGGATTTGCACCTACTTAGGCCAGGGCTGGAATGTTTTAATCTGCCTTTGCTTCACAGGCAGCTGGTTCGTGTCAGTTATGTCACGCCAATCCCAGTGGGGAGGATTTCCATCTCCCAGTAACTTCAGAAAGGTGCAGCGATGCTAAATTTGATAAAAGGGATTATGCCAAAGTTTTCCAATGCTCTGAATGACGAGATCACTCTTCGAGAGCGTGAGCCTGGAGTAAGTTTGTCTTCATCCCTCCCCAAGGCCTGCTCCAGACGGGTGGGGAGGGCGTGGGATGAAGTGCAGCCCACTGGGTCCGTGCCACCCTGCACCCAGCCTTGCTCTCCTGCTGTGCAGAGGGAGCCTGGCTCCCTCTCACACCGGGTGCTGCTGACACCAGCAGCAGGATCAGGCATGTGGTCCTGGCTCCAGCAGAACCAGGGGCCACTCAGGGTGGGCAATAAGCACGGGATGACGGGGACAATCGGACAATCGCTGCCTTCAGCACTCGCCAAGGGGAGCCAAGCTCTGCCCTCCCGTTTAACTGCAACTCCGCAGATGTGCCGAAAATGGGAGACAGAAACCTGTGCTCTGCTCAGGTGGGAGACAAAAAGAAACCTTAAAAAGCTTTTGTTTAGGTTAAATTTTGGGCAGATGGAGGGGGAAACCCTGGCTTCTAATTTGCCATGATGCACTGCCAGTCTACCAACAATTCAGACAAGGAATGACAGTTCCCAGTCTCCTGGACATCCCACAATGGACATTTGATTTCTCCGCAAGGGCTACTCTTTGTGGTAACCAAAAATGCTCAGTTTCACCTTACGTACCTGCAAACATCACCATCCATGCCACTTACAGGGATCTCTGTGCACTCCCCGTTGTCTACAGCCCACTGCTGTCCAGCTCCACAGCAGCTCTCAATCAGCTCCTTCGTGGAACCTGTATGAAGCACACACACAGATTTCTTTAGATAATTTTGTATGGAATGCATTGGGTGTCAGTCTGTTTCTTAACTGAGATCTTTAAAATAACGCTAGTTCAGGGTGAGATTTTTCCCTTTCTTTCCATGTTTTGTTTGTTTTAAGGAAAAAAAAGAAAGAGACAACTGATACCTGAAACATCATGATATAATCAATCACCCGGTGATGTGTCTCAGGAGGAACAGCAGAAGGAAATTAAGAGTTTTAAATGCTACAAATGACATAAGTGGTTTGAAGAAAACTCCATATTTGACAACTCTGAACAAACTCCCTGAAAAATCATGCTTGGCCACTTGATGCAAGTTGATTCAGTAAGTCATTGTTGCACTGCTCTAACAGTGCCCTCACTACTCAGGCTGGGTTAGCACAGAGTGCCCCAGCCCTGGAGGGTTCAGCTGGCTTAAAAATACAATGAAAAGGGTTTGGGAGACATAACTCTGACTGTGAAACACGGGCACGGAGATGAAGTGAGAGAGATGGACATGGAGAATGCTGCTCCAGTTCCCACATTTTTCTTTGTGGACTTCCAGCGAAGATGTAAATGTGCAGGTTGCAGTGAAACAGGATTTTGCTGTACCCTCTATACCTGCTGTACAGACTTGGGGCACTTTGTTCTCTTCACAACTTTGGGGAGAAGCATCCCAAACCAGAGCTGGAGCCACTGTGCCCCCACCCCGTGCAGGTGCAGGGGGGTTAATGACCAAAGCCATTTGTGTCCCCCACACCCTGCCCAGCTCGGGCTCACACACCAGGGCACCACAACAATCTGCACATGGCCCTCAGGCTCTGCAATGCTTTCATTTTATACAGCACATCAACAATCTTAGATTATCCTGGAGTTCTGGAAGCTGTATGAGGTGCAAGAGCTGCTCTGTGGCACTGGAGGGTTGATCTATGCAGTTAAACTGGCAGGAAATACATCCAGTACCAGATAATTACAACACACTGCTATAAAACAGTTAAATTTTAACGTAGTTTTAATTTACTCCCTCGGTGGAAACTCCATTCATTTTACCAAGTGCTGAGATACATTTGCTGCTCTTGCTGGAACATGAGAATAGAGCAGAATTTAACTATCTATATTGCAGTAATCTACATGATTTATAATTCAAATAAAAGTGAGTTACTCATTCCTCGCTAAAGATTCAATATCAGATTGCTCTGCTGAAGTGCCATACTATTAAACAGTCATATTTGCAAAATATATTGCCTTTTGTTGTGATCTTATGAATAATTAAACTCAGAATGAAGTTATCATAAAATAAACAAACTACTGCACTTTATCTTCATCAGAGATTTTTAGAAAACCTAGAATAACTCATAATAGGACTCACAGACATTAGCATGGATTTATGATATTTTAATACTTCATTAGCAAGAACAAATATATACAACTAAACACATGCACAGGACTGAGGATCACAGAGCTCCTACAGCTCTGTGTGTAACAGACTTCGAAATACTAAAACATTAAAACAGAGCTTTGTTTATTTGGGGCTTCCATGCTATTAGCAGATTTAGAAGCAGATTTGCATCTGCTCATGGAAAACAAAGTCATTTTGTTTGAGAACTCTGTAATCCTGGGGGTTTTTTTATATACTGTGTGAATCTTTGATACTTCATAAAGTCATTTCACAACCCACCTGCTAATAGATAATTTGCTATTTATAGATTTCTTCACTAAGGGGGAAAAAAAAGGTAATTTATGTCAGGCTGCACTGCAGAACAGCAGCAGTTTCCTCACTTGTTTGCCATTCAGTAACTCACCTCCTGCAACTATCACTCTGCCATCAGTCTGAAGAGATGAACTAAAGAACACTTTGGCATAACCTCAAAAATTTGTGTATTGTCTTCTAAACACATTTAGAAGTTAATTCAAATATTTTGAAAACAATTTTTCCCTCAGAGAATTTTAACTCCTCCCTGCCTGTGCTCTGAAGTTGTCTCGGTGCCTGATCCAACCCTGAGCAGCAGTGGGATGGCCTCAGACTGACCCAGGGACACATCCAGGTTTTCCACAGTCCCGTGACATCCACGCAGCTTTTACATGCCAGCAATTTCAGCTTCCAGCTACAAAGATCTGCTGCGGGTGGGTGTGTGTATTTTACAGAGTTTAGTTGAAGCTCAGACTGATGAAAACACACAGTTAAAGGTTACTAAATTATTTCCTCCCACTGACACAGTGAACCATAAGTTTGTTAGAGCAGCGAAGGAGACAAAGGGGATTTTCATAAACTTTCCTCCCCTTTCTCCCTCCCAGTGTTCACAAATTATGTTCCGAGAGTGATAAATCGTCAGCCAGCTCTAGAAGGTCAAGAAGAGACAGAATATCTCAGTTTCTTGCCAGAGCTTTTTTGACACTGAAGTCTCCCTGATTTCAGCTTCACCTGAATTTCCACTCAGACCATTTAGCATCTTTAACACCTCCAATTCCGTTGCTTCCTCCCATTCTCACTTCGGGTTTGCAGCTCTGCAGAGCATTTGCATCGACTGAATAACTCCTGTCATGCAAACACCCAATTCTCGGAGCCAGCACTCCTGACTGAGCTGCCAGCAGCTTTATCCATCATTCCGTTCCAAGTGTTTCTTTTGTTTAGGTAGAAAGGCAGACGAACCTTAAGACATCAGCACTTCCTCAGTGAGCCGGGTAAAACCCTGGCACAGGGTGCCCAGAGCAGCTGTGGCTGCCCCTGGATCCCTGGCAGTGCCCAAGGCCAGGCTGGACATTGGGGCTGGGAGCAGCCTGGGACAGTGGGAGGTGGCAGGGGTGGGATGAGATGAACTTTAAATCCCTTTCCACACAAACTGTTCCGTGAGTCTGTGATTGCTCACATGATGGGAGCAGTGAGGACTAATCCATCACATCAACCAACCCACCCAAGCCTTCCACCCACCAGTGGACAATTATTTTCCTTTCTACTAAAATTACTCCAGGAGCCATGGCATTAATGAGTCTTGGACAGTAACTTTAACTACAGAGAGACCCAAGTAAGGCAGACACAGTGCAGGGGCCTGGACAGAATCACTTGGCTGCAGGTAGAGGTGAAGTGCAGAACTGCTATTAACCCCAAATACAATTATCCATAAGCCAGGGAAAGCCCGAGCACTGCATGAATCACCAGGAGGATCAGCATGTCAGGGGCAGGGCACTGTCAGCCCCAGGCACCCACATCTCTTCACTGCTGGCTTCAATTTCAGCTGTTCATTGCTGCATCAGCACTCACATGTGGGAGAGCCAAAGGTCATACCCCCAAAACTGAGCTGAGCTCTTGCTGTCATGATGGAACATCCTATTCCATCCCTACACCTGAGGAAAACAGTTTATCTTCTCCAAAACCATAATATTTACGCTTGGTGGGGGGGAAGAGGGGATTAAACACCAACAAACAACGCAGGATCTTGCAAGGAAATGAGTTTGTGCACTGAGATTGATTTTGATGTGGAAACTCGGAAATGAGACACTCCATTAGGAGCCATCTCCCTCTGGAGGATCTCATTGCTCACCCACGCGGGAAGCTGACAGCTCGAGCTGAAACATAACTTTGTAAAAAGCAACTGCACAAACTGCCCAAGCCCTGAGCTGCCATAAATCACCCACCCCAGGGAGCTGGGCAGGATGGCCTCCCAGCCCACCATCGCTGGGGGAGGCTCCGTAAGCCCAGCTGAGCGATCAGCTCCGAGCACAGTAACCCCTCTGCCCCACAGCACCTGGGGGAATCGTGCCCTTCCAGGGAGCAAAGCACACGGGCTGGCTCCTGGGCTCCACCAGCATCTCCTCGCAGCTTGCAGGAAAGCTCTTCCTTGACCCAGGGGCGCAGGTTCCTTTCGCCTGCTGCAACCATCCTCACCCACCAGGAACGAGTGCAGAAAGAACAGAAACGGGGCAGATTGGGAGCAGTTTCCATCACTTTCCAGGAGCACCCACAGGATAAAAGCAGAGTCTAAGTCAGTGCTCACGACTTGTTTCCCACTCCCTTATTAAAAAACCCAAACAACAAACGCAGCTTGGAAACTTGTTTATAGATTCACATCTGTCTGCACTCCCCTTTGAAGGAAGGGCTATCCACACCTGCAGTGCACCCAGCACATACACTGAACAGGAACTGTTTGCTCACACTGCAGAAAAGTAAGTTATATTTCCTTATCAAATAGCTGCCTGAGAGCATAAAACTATGTATTATGAAAAATGACAAAAACCTCACAGAACAAGTTGGTGGAGTTCTTCGAATACTGAAAAATAACTGTTTCCAGTGGGCCTTTTTCTCCTCCAATCTCTTCATCATTCAAAGCTCTAATAAATAAATAACAAAGTACTGTAGCTTTACCCCTTAATAGGTTGTCATTTTCTATCTTATCAACAGCCTGAGAGGCTTTATTAAATTCCCTCATTGAATTTCACCATTTAGGTGTGCACTGCAACATGTTCTCAACTTGATTTATCTGGGATGGCTGGGAAGACGTTTTAATGAGTAAGGTAAAGAGGAGAACATTTATCTTGGCAGAGACAGGGGAGGGGAGAATGACAACACAGCCCCAAAGCCAGCTGCTTTCACTCCAAACAGAGCTATCACCTACGTCATCGGGGCTGGTTAAGCTCTCCCCAGGACCTGTTCCCAGATAAATGAGTGAGGGTTACTCTGTGCAGGTTCCTGCAGGCTCCTCCGAGCCCCTCAGCGTTCAGGACGTGTCTGACTCTAAATCTCCCTGAAATGAGGGCAGTGCTCGAGTGTTTCCATGACCAAACCCCCAGTGAGCTCACTGCTCGGGATGGGGCTTTAACCCACGTGCACTCCTCAGTCCTTGAGGCTGCTCTCCTTGGAAATGATGGAAAAGCAGATTGCAGGAGAAACACAGGCTGAGCCGAGCATTTAACACACATCTCACAGATCCAATCCAGTGCCTAATCCTTCTTTTCCACCACCCTCTTCCATTCCTGCTGGGCAGCCTGCCATGCCACCACCAGAGCAGTGTCAGGGAGCTCCATCACACTTGGAGCAACCTGTCTTCATTTTAAACCTCATGCAGCAAAGTGTTTTTCTACATCCTCCGAAGGCACCCGCATCTCTTTGGGAATCCATCCCACCACTCATCCGGGACAAGTTCCTGTTATATTGCCTTCACTCCTGGGGAAGCATCTGCTTTCTATTTTGACCTGAAAACATTCTGTTTCCTACATTATTCTTTTTTCATAAATTCCTTATGCTGGCTTGCTTGGCAAAACATAGAGAGCTGTGTCTGCCCCAAGGCACAATGAAAAACTGGATAACCCAAGCCGAACATTCATCTTACTGTGCACCATACAATGGAGACATACATCAACGTAACCTCAGCCAGGCTTGTTTGGCAGATTTTGTTCAAAGTGTGAATGAATAGCAACCTTATATTCCCTCTGGCTTTAGTTCTGGATAATCCTTGTAAGTCAAAACTTGTATTACCTGTGGCAGGGGCCAGATCATTTAGACGATGTTTGGTCTTTAACATTTCCATGACAGCATCCTTTATTAGGTCCAGGTTGAAAGAAGGAGTGGGGGAGGACCAACTAAATAAATTCTTTAACTTTTTTCACCAGCTACAAACCCAAGCAATTCCTCTTCCTGCCGTTTCCAAATGTGTCTCATTTTGCTGCCTCCTTCTGCCACCGAGTTTGGAGCAGAACAGTTCCTACACAATCATCCTTCTATTACTCACAATAATAACTCAGAGCAGGCTGAATGTTTCTTGCCCTTCAGCATAGTCTTGGCTGTATTTTCCCCCTCAGCCTTCCTTCCCCAGATATTGCACAGAGTATATTTATGCTGGCTATTAACTTTCAAAAGAGCTGAGGCTTTGGAAAGCCTGGTTCCGATTATCCTTGTAATTCCTGTCTAAGGAATTTTATCTTGAGGGAGAGCACACTCTTTACATGCTCTGTTTTGTGGCTAGGTAGGCTCCCTTCTTCAAAGCATTTTCACCAGCCCTGTTTAATTTTAAAGTTAAAATACAGAGGAATAGTGTTTAACCAGGGAATGCAGGCAGGGACTGCCTGTCAGAGCTCTTGGGAAAATTAGGCAGGATCACCGAATGTGCTGCAACTAAAAAACTGAGTAAGCCAAGCACTTCCAGCATGTTCTTAGCCAATTACAAATTGAGCTGAGGTTGTAATGGTAACTAAATTACAAAACCAATATTCCTCCTTAAAAAATATAAAAGGCAAACAAACGTAAGGAAGTAAATAGATGTGTGTGTAAGGCCTTCATTCAGCTTATATGCTCCCCTGACTTTTGAGTGTTTATCTACAGAAAAAAAAGCATTAATTTCACCATTAGCCATTCAGACCCACACACTGCAGTGTTAGGGACAGCCATCCATTAAGACATGTTGCTGCTTTAAATTTTAGAAGTGTAGCAGTGAAAAAGGTCTTTGTTTTGGACTGGGAGCGTTGCTCAAGGACAAGCCAAGCTGCTGTGCCATTTTAGAGTTCAACTGCCTAAAACCACCACACACACCTAAATCACGCAATCCATATAAATACATTATTCACTCTCATACCGATCACAGGGAAATTGTATTTTTGTTTGAAGTCCTGAAGGAGGATTGTCCATTTATATCTGAACATACCTGATTTGCTGGGGCACAGACTGGACTCTGCACACCCTGGCAGAGCTCACACGGGACAGGGAACTGCCTATGGCTGCTCGTAGGAAGCCGACCCCAAAGGTCAAACATCTTCCAGGTTGCTGGTGCGAGCCTTGAGGGTTGTGAGTTTTGTAACTCTGGCAACTGAAAAGAAAACCCCCAGTACCTGCCCAGTGCTCAGTCCGCTTCCACCAGTTCAACACAGGCAGCACAGGCTAAAAATACACACCCTTAGCCGTGCTCCAGGAGAACCAGAAGCTGCTCACAGAAAAAGTCTTGGATCAATTTGGGGGGGAAAAAAGCCAAGGTTTTCGTTTTTCTCGTGACCAATTCATCCAAAGTAGAAAAACTGTAAATTTCATCAGAGGAGTGAACTGAGCGTTCACCTCTATTCCGAATATCACTGAAAACACCTGGCAGATGCACCCCCTGACTCATCCCCAGCTGCCGGTGTCAGATTGTTCTCTCTGCTCCATTGCTTTCGCGGGGAATGGCACAGCACGAGCCCCGCATACCTGGAGAAGGTAAGAACAGAGAGGTCATGACACGACAGCAGCAGTGAGCGGTCTGCACAGCCCCAGGAGCGCTCCTGACCAAGTATGTGCCCTCCAGCTCTGCTCGGGCGGAGCACTGTTGACAAAAAGATCCTGAATAGCAAAGGAAGGAAACCTCAGAGTTTCATTGAGTTTCTAATTAGTGAGTAGGGATGCTTACACCGAACAGAAGAGTTGTTGTAGAGCTCAATCTCCTTATCTGGGAACCCTCCAGGATTCCTCGCTGGTCCTTGTCAGGTTTATCATCATAAATTACGCTGTTCCTTTATTTTATGATGATGATCTAAAGACATCTCTCATTTCCTCAGGCTTTCCTTTGTGAAGTTTTGTAATCAGGGTTTGGGCAAGAATTTCAGCAGTATTGATTGTGGCCCAGGGCATTTCCTGGATTAATGACAGGCTGGAAGAGCTGATGGCCCCCAGCTCTGCCTTGATCCAGTAACCCCAAGGAGGTTTAAGCTCTCCAGGATGCACCCAGTGCCAGAGCAGCTACTGTGAAGGAATTTCAGTGGGACGCCTAAGTCAACAGCAAGGAAACAAGCCTCCTTTTATCCCTCACAAAAGCAGGAGGAAATATTAATTTGAATGGGCTGATAATGAGGTTGAGATTGTTCCAGGGGAATTTAGCAGCCCCAGCAGGAAGCACAGCAGGAAATCTCTCCCTTGCCATGCAGCATGCCTCAGAACCACAGATGTTTGGAAACAAGGGGGTTTAGCTCCCTAAGAAAGGAATGATTTGGGGTAGAAATTAGGAAAATGGAGTTTTAGACTTCTAAATGAAGCACCTTGTTTGATGCTGTCACTGTGGTTTCACACAGCAGCTATTGGGTGACTCATTTTGCACATTCCCACTTCAGACTTTGCCTCTAGCCCAGACTATCCGTGGTGCAGCTCAGTGTAACCCCACGACACACTAAGAGAAACACATTCACATGAACTGCTTAATTCCTAAGTCCTCCCTGTCACAAATCTACACCACTCAGATCACACACACACAATTCCTGTGTTTAGTTTCAATTCTATGCTCCTGATTAAAAGTAGCGAGTCACTCACATAAGCATTCATCAAGATAAATGACACTCCTGTAACACCTGCCAGGTCACTGAAGTCACCTTCAAACAAGGCAACGTTTGAAAATTGTTGTAAACTCTGGCAGAAGTGGCTGTTTTCACCTGGAGCTGGGGTTTGACCCCACGCCTGTGGAAGCCTACAGGCCCTGCCTGCTCCATTACTAAAAATCAAAGCACAAAGCCCTTGAGTACAGAAACACAGAATCTTTAAGAGTGGAAAAGACCCAAGATCAACTCCGACCATCAACTCAGCACCACCACCACTAAACCATGTCCTTGAGTGCTGCATCCACGCCTGTTTTGGAACACTTCCAGGGATGGCAACTCCACCACTGCCCTGGGCAGCCTGTTCCAATGCTTGACAACCCTTTCCATTAAGAAATTTTCCCCTAACATCCAATCTAAACCTCCCTGGCACAGCTTGAGGCCATTTCCCCTTGTCCTGTCCCTGTTCCCTGGGATCAGAGCCCAACCCCTCCTGTCAGTGAGTTGTAGAGAGCAAAAAGGTTCCCCCCGAGCCTCCTTTTCTCCAGGCTGGGAATGCCAGCTCAGCCTGGGGTTGTTTATACATAGAATAAATATGAACACATTAATATTTAGCCCAGTCCTTCGTGCAGCAGCACTGTGAGCTCAGACACGTGCTGAAGACCACCGCTGACCCCAGTCCTGCCCGAGGCACAGCAAGAACGGGCAGGACAGTGATTGCTGCAGGGAACACCCAACAGGCAACAGCTGCACGCACAAAGTATGAAACCATCAGGAGGATGCTGTGGATGGGTCAGCATCTCAGCTTCTATCTGCGTCTACAGAAACCCTTTCCCCAGCCTCCTCAGCGCTCTGAGCTTCGTGGGAGCTGCAGAGACACCCCAGTCCCTCTCCCCCGTACACAGCCCTGCAGCGAGCACAAACACGGCTGCAGAGACACCCCAGTCCCTCTCCCCCGTACACAGCCCTGCAGCGAGCACAAACACGGCTGCAGAGACAGAGCCCGCACCCAGCTCAGCTCAGAGCTCTCCTGCTGCTGCTCAGCAGCCAGAGGAGGATGGTGTGTGCCGGGCCAGGCTCCACCAGCCCACACACACAACCTGCAACAGGCACAAGCTCACGCTTCCCCCTCGGAAAACACAGGCTGCAGCCACTTGTAAAGGAATTTACATTCCCCGTCGCATTTTAGTTTGGAATCAGAGACGAAGACAGAAAAGGGACTGACTTGTGAAACGCTCCAGCTATGTGATTTAAATGTGTTTTGGAGCATTTGGGATAAGGCAGCAAATTCTAATGAAGGGTGGAGGAGTGTCTTCATCTCTCCCACAAAGTCTCATTACAGTTACTTTCTGCAGCAGACACCTAAAACAGAGTAAAGGAAAATATCAAAAGAAGGAGAACTTCACAGACCACTTCATCAACACTTTTCAAAAAAACCCCCCAGTCTTTATTATTTGTGTGTAAATAAGTAGAGTGCACGTCTCAGTTTCTCTATTTTTCAATATTCAACCACACACCGGGAGAGCCACGTCCATTCCCACACAGCACTTGTGCAAATTATAACTGAATGATCCAAATATCAGGATGATCGAATTCTGAACTCTTTCATCCAGGTTTCTAGTTCAGGGCGCTAACAGCTCATGATGAGAGTAAAGCCTTAGTGCTGCCCAGAGGCTGCTGAAAATAAGATCCATATGAGGCCCTTCGTGGTGATGCAGCAATAAGAACAAAGTGTCTGGATACTTAAAGACAGACAAGTCTGGACGTTGCTGGAAAAAGACAGTAACTTGCTGAGTCACCAGCCAGGAGAAGGGACAGCAGTGGTTGGAACACTGGGCTCTGGGTGGCTGGCAGGGTTTGGAGCAGCACCAAGTTGTGCAGACCCCCACACACAAGCACAGCCCTCAGGAAGGCCACAGTCCTTCACTCTTTTCTCAGAATTTTAGTTTGCAGCTTTGTAACTGTGCTCCACTGGCTGAGTTTGCCAATAGCTTTGATTGGGACAGTGTTTGTTCATGCTCTTGGGCTACAAAATGGTGATGCAGAGTCAAGCTTTTTAGTGTTCACAGGGGTTTAAACTAGCTTTTCCTTTCCCCTCTCCTGAGCTGTCAGTTAATTTTCCAAGGAGCACAATCCTGGCATCTTCACTGAGAAGGGAACTGCCCATTTTTTTCTGGGGAACAGAAAAATAGGTTCGCAGCCAACAAACATGAATTTTATTGTCCTGTATCAGGTAACTACTACATACAGAAGCTTGCATGCTGAAGAGCTACTAACACCAGCACTATTCTGGTAACTCCTGACAAGACATTAAAAGCATCCTTTTACACAGTCTGCACTCAGTTCAGAGGTAAATCAGCACAAAGCAGGTCTTTTATAAACTACTCCATAGGAGCAGGACCCTGCATACTATTTGGTTTCCCCAGCAATTTTACAATTTTGACTTCTTGCCGCCGAGATCTATTTTGTTTTTATTTGGGTTCAGCACTTACACCTTTCCCTGCTGTGTCTGCAGCCACAAATGGACGTGAAATGGATCTTTAAAAGCAAGATACAACACTAGGGGAGCACCGACCAGCAAACCAGATCCCTCCCCCTGTATGGAATGCATCTTTCCTAATCAGGGGAGAGGGTCAGCTTTGAACTTGCTGCTTCTCCCAGTCAACAAACACTCTTGGGCAACTGTCAGCTGTTTCCCAACCACTGCAAGACAGCAGCTTGGACATGGAACAAGGGCCACACAGTGGGGAGAGCTGAGGGACTGCTCCCCTCTGCTATAGAGCTGGAAATGCGGCTCACAGTCTGACTGCTTTGCCACTCTCTGTCAATCTGCAGTGAGGAAGAGGAGGGCTGCAGGCAAGGTGGGGTGTGTGAGACGATAAGAGCGTATCAACGCATACCTCTGCAGTGCCTGCAAACCAAAATGAAAGCCTGAAACCCTTCTCACGTCAGACAGGCAAGTCCTTACAAAAATTTGCAATAAAATCTCAACATTTTCAACACATTCATGTTCTGGAAGGCCACTGAACCAACCAGCACAAGCTGCAGGTATCTAAGATGCGTTTTGATTTGAAGGATTTTCCAGTCCTTCCCACAGACGAGATGAAGCTTTCTGAGGTCTAACTGTCCCCGTGGCTCTGATGTCCAGCACGAGGTCATGGGAGAAGGTTTTTCTGTAACAGCAGCACAGCTAAAGGTTGAAGTTGCCATGCCAGGGGCAGCTCCAAAGCTGCTGGGACAAGAGCTCCAAGCTGTGCTCCCTTCAGTAAGGGTTAGGACCACCAACAGAGTGTATTGGCAAGGCTGCTTTTAGGGAGGAGCTGTTTGTTTATAAATTCAAGTAAAATGCGCTGCAACCACATTATAATGAAAGATTGGCTATCTGGCAAGAGACAGCATAAACCCTCTCGGGATCACAAGCTTTCTAGGCAATTTGTTACAAAAGCTTTCATTAAAAAAAAAAATGAACATTCCGTTTTCAATAACAGAAAAGTGCCTTCCACATGTTCCAGGTTAGGACCTTTCCCTTCAATCTTCCTGCCTGAGGCAGGCTGCAGGGGCAGAGCCTGGGCTGTCACACAGCTGTGACCAGGGCCACGGGCACGGCCCCACAGTGATCAAAGCAGCAGCGACCCAGCTGCTGGGGCGGGCAGGAGTAACTACAGCAGCCTCACAACACCAACCAGTGTCATCTATGTCCAGCTGGAGTCCTGCAGCTCTTACCCTTGGAGAGCTCTCTGTTTCCCTACTGCTCTTCCTCTCCAGAGCCCCGAAGTCTTCCCCCTTTCCTACCTGCACACATTACTCCTGTTTTTCTTGACCCTTTTTCCTTATCTCCCTCCAAATGCTATCTCTTTTCCCGCATCTCTTCAGAAAATCACTGACAAAAAAACCCCAAACCAATCCACTTCCCTCCAAGCCAGGACACAAAACAACCACCCAGCAAGGCCCCCCCTACAGATGCTGTATCTCTCACTCAGAGTGCCTTTCTCAGCCCCAAACCCCTGCGCACATCCACTCGCTGACTCTGCAGAGGTTCTGATTTCAGCCACGACCAGAGCTCAGAGTGCTCTCCCAAGTGCCATTAACCCAGAGCTCGTGTTCCACAGGTGCTGGGGAAGAGCAGATCCATTATCCCACTACAGAGCAGATCCATTATCCCACTGGAGAGCAGATCCATTATCCCACTGGAGAGCAGATCCATTATCCCACTACAGAGCAGATCCATTATCCCACTACAGAGCAGATCCATTATCCCACTGGAGAGCAGATCCATTATCCCATGGGAGAGCAGCTCCATCACCCCGCTGGCAGCACCAGCACACTCTGTCTGTGCTGCCCCACCCCACTGCACAGCTCCTGTGTGCAGCTGCCCGGAGCCAAGGGATGCAATCAAAGGAACGTGCCACTGGCACGGAATCCATGCAATTGCAGTAGATCTCATTCCCGTGCCGCGGCTCATTGACTTCTCAATGACTTCTAATTCCCAGCGTGGGCACACGAACCGACTGGCACTGCAACCCAATGAGGAACATTTTGGGAACCCGAGAGAGCACGGAAACCTGAGCTAAGAGCTTCGTGAATTCCCAACAGCACCAAGATGACTTACATTCACAGTGTAGGCAGCGCAAAGCACCACTGCCTGGCACAGCGTAACCATTTCTGATGGAAGGCTAATTACTTTTCCTCACCATCGCCTGTTAAAGTCATGATCAGCACAACTCCATGCACTCGATTCGTGGAGTAAAGTTATTTCTTTAGGAAGTAATACTTAATACTGAACAGAGGGAGAAGAAGCCTCCTAAATACAATTCTGCTTTCCACATCATCTTATCTCTACAAATGTTCCCATGTTATAGTTGTTGAATTACCTAGGAGTGGGAAAACTGCTGAGGCACTTCCAGATTTCCAAGGCTTTGTGTCAATTTACAATGACACAAACAGCTTTAATGACATCAGCTGTCACTGAGAATCGGTGATAAAAAAGGGGTTTCTTTGCAAACCTCTGTACAGTAGGGTTGGTACATAAAAACCAACTGCAAATGAGGAAAACACACTGGCACTTAAACACAGAATGTTACACCAGTTCCCAAGAGTCAGCAACTGCCTTCAAACAAAAATCACCCCAAAAGCCCAAATTGCCCAGTTCTCTGCCAGCACCATGTAGATCCAACTCAAACAGAAACACCATGGACAGGTAAGACTTTCTAAATGCTATTTTCATGGAATAGCTCCAGAACACTTCATATGTTTAAAAACTCCATTAAATTCGATATGTTTGCTTGACATCCAGTGATATTTGCTAAAAAGACTCAACATTTTTAACCCTTGATGCAGTACTTTCCCAGTCCAGTTTGGTGTGCAGAAACAAGTTCCAAACTGGACGTAGGAACTCTGTGCCCAGCACCAGCCAGCACCAGCCCTGTGGGAGGAATGCAAGGGATCTGACATTTTACTACTCTATAATCAATAATAATTTTTTAAATTGCTGGTTGTAGGTATAACTCCAGTCACACCTCCACAAATGCCCAGCCTGTCCCAACTCCTCCCCACTGCGATGCATCCACTTTTTAGGAACAATTTTATGACTTTGAATTCTGAGGACAGACTGACCTGACACCAATTAGAATGGCTTCAAGCTGAGGATGCTTTCCCTTCAACATGGCCATAATTTAAATCCCAGCAGTCTAACTCACAATAATCTCTCTTTACGCACATCTTGAAAATCTCCTCGATGCCTTAAGAACTGTTTTGGCTGCTAGCAAGAGGTATCGTTCCCATCTCTAAAGATATGTACAGCACAGCTCAGGTCATCTCCATGTCAGACAGATCTCAGATGACTTTCTCCTTCCTTTTTCGCCTCAGATAAACAAATGGGTCCATCACACATCACCGTTACAGAACAGTTGTTTTTTTTCTTAAAGTAGGACGCAAGCCAACATGCAGTTTTTATACATTTTTAACTATTTTATCCCTTAATAGTGGTAATCCTCACTTACCAGAGCTGGTGCAATACAAATTCCCCTTCCAATCCGTCTTCCCCCATGTAGGAAAAAGGTGATTTTTCACGTTTTACAGAATCATAGAATCACTTCGGCTGGAAGAGACCTTAAAGACCATCAAGTCCAACCACTACCCTAAAAGCCACATTCGTTTTCTCTTTGTAACTGGCAGCACTTGAGGAACCTGGGGTGCGGGGATGATGGCGGAAGACAAAAACGCGGTGGAGCTGACGTCCCCTGGGCTCTGACAGCAGCAGGGAGGGCCACACTCCTGCAGCCAGCCAGGCCAAACATCCCGGAGGAGTTCCTGCTCCACGTCACTGCCCAGCGCCGGCTGCCGGCCCTCGTGCCAAAAGCCCAAACGGTGCCAAAAGCCCGGCTGGTGCCAAAAGCCCGGCTGGTGCCAAAAGCCCGAACGGTGCCAAAAGCCCGAACGGTGCCAAGCCCCACAGCTGCCAAGCCACAGGGAGGGGAGGCTGCAGGCCTGGCTCTGCAAGGAGTGCCAGCAAATTCCCTGGAGCCGCTCGGCCGGACACACCCAGGGCCTGGGATGACCCTCCAGCAGGGAACGGTTCCTGCGGGCCGGCACTCCCAGCGCTGGGCCCGAGCCCCGGCCAGGGCCGCGGGGCACTCCAGGGCAGCCCACACTCCTCCTCCGGCTGGGAGCGAGCCACATCAGCCTCTCCAGGCTGGAGTTGTCCTTCTGCAGCCATCCCAGCTGAGGAGGAGCTCGTGCAGGCTGCGAGCATCCTTTGCCGGATTTACCAAAGCATCCCCACCTCCCCGGGGCCTGGCTCGGCCAGTTCCAGCTCACAGGCGTGGGCACTCTGAGTCAGGATTTACCTCCACACACCTGCAGGTTTATTTCAGCAGAGGAGGAAAAAAAAACAAAGAGAGAGGCCAGCCGTGTGTCCTGCTTGATCCACTCTCTACAGCTTAACCTGACGGTGTGAAAAATGAGAATCCGCCTTGCCTCACAGCACGTGGCTTTTCAATGACATTCCCCAGGAATCCATTTGTAAATAAGTTATAATTGGAGTAAACCAAAGGACACGGGTCAAAAAAAAAAAAAAAGCAATGCCCTGGCAAGGAGCCAACAAAAAGTAGAACTATACGTACTACCACGTTTCTTCCTGACTTCCTTAAAAAATGGATATTCACCGAAAAGCCCCCACACTCTACATACTATTCTGTGTTCCTTTAAAAATATCTGAGAATTTGCACTGCCAAATATGCCTGTGTTTGTAAAACAGAGAGAAAGCTGCAGTCACTTGCCCATTTCTATCTCCTTAACCTGATACTCATTTTCTTTTCCTGTTTTCCATAGGATATCACAAGCTGCAAATGACAGAAGTGGGCTTTTTACCTGTAGGGATTGACACTGTTTATCATAACCCAGGGCCCAGAGGTAAGTCATTTTGTGTACATTGACTGTTTGTAGGGAGAGCAGCCTTGAACCTGCAATGACAGCTGGATCAGGGGTGCTGAGCACACCTTCCACCATCAGCCTCGTGGCAGCTTTAAGCCCTGTGTGATGAAACGCTGGTGGCTTTCCCAGACTGGAAGAAGAGAGAATTAGCTTTTCCTTTTCCTCCCTGGCTGAAGAGCCTGAGTGAATGACCTTTCCCCAAACCCTAAAAGCTTTTAGGGGACCCCACTGGACCAGCAGCACACAGATTCTCCTCTGCTCTTCTAGTTTTTTCCTTTCCACACCTCCTGTAAAAGAGAAATGCGCCACAGAGCTGCCCACTGCACGTCTCTACAGCAACCTCCAGGTTCACACATTGTTTTCAATTTGGAGCCTGGAGGAGGAAAATCAGCTTTGCCTGGCTTTGAAACCCTGTCCCACAGAGCAGCTTTCAGGCTCTGGCCAAAAGAATCACAGAATCATTAAGGCTGGAAAAGACCAGCCATCAACCCAGCACCACCTTCAAAAATAAAGATATTCTTCAATTTACAACTGTTCCTGCAAATGGCAAAAAAAAAAATTTACAAAAATAACATATCCCAGAATCCCAGAATGGGCTGGGTTGGAAGGGATGTCTTAAAGACCATCCCATCCCACCCCTGCCATGGGCAGGGACACCTTCCACTGTCCCAGGCTGCTCCAAGCCCTGTCCAGCCTGGCCTGGGGCACTGCCAGGGATCCAGGGGCAGCCACAGCTGCTCTGGGCACCCTGTGCCAGTGCCTCCTCACTCTCCCAGGGAAGAATTTCTTCCTAATATCTAATCTAAACCTGCTCTCTTTTAGTTTAAAACCATTCCCCCTTGTCCTATCACGATCTACCCAAGTACAAAGTCACTACTCATAGCACTGAAAATCATTTAGGGGTTCATTCTGGCTGCATAAATTCCATCAAGCACCAAATACACAGTGAGAGAAATATCTCTAAAGAGAAAGGTTCTTATCCTTCTTTTAGCTGGGGTATTTAAACTCAAGCTCCATTAAAACCAATGGAAACTACCACAGCAGGCTGGTACCTATCCAGGAGATAACAACTTGCATTTGTACAAACAAAGCCCTGAAGTGACAAGCCACAGTTTTACAGTGATAGAGAAACCTGCTTATCTGCTCATTAAAAGACAATTCAGAAATAAATTCCTCGTTCTGATGAACCAAATTACTAGCAAACAGAGAGCTATTAAATGCTGCTAAATAAATCTTTGCAAGGCTCAGACTCCTATTTTCTTGATTGCACATGTAATAAATACCAAGCGCTCGAGGTAATACAATATGCAAGAGGACTGAATCATTTTTTGGCCATAGGAAAGGAGATAATTTTAAAATGTTATGTAATCCTTACAGACTGACAGCTGAGGTAACCACCTCATGACAATCTATCTAAAGAACTATATGAAGCGTGGCACTGTCCCAAAACTCCCCTCTCTGTCATCATTCATTCAGTGAAAACTCTCATCCCTGTGCAACTTTTAATACTGGAAACTGTTTTTCAGTATGGAAAGAAAAACTCTACCCAAATATGACCTAAGCAGCTTAAATAAGTGCCAGAAATACGAAGTGGAGAAGTCAATTAGAGTAAAGAGGATCTGCTGTGGGTCTCAGGTACATCTTGTGGGACAGGTGACAGGAGGGCAGCTCCAGGCAGGGCAGTGCCAGTGCCAGTTCCATGGGCACAAGCTGAGCAGTGAAAGCCCCAGACAAGCACAGCCAGTTCTGTATTCACTGCAGTGCACCCTCTGTTAAACATCAGCCTCCATTTTGCTCACAGGAGGGTGAGGTTGACTTCAAAAAGGAGAAGAAAGCTCCCCTGCATGGCTCAGCACTACCCAGGAGCTGGAGAATGAACCTCCAGCCCAACGCTACCCTGGACCAGCACACAGAGGGAATACTGAGAAAGGGAAAGGCTCATCTGTGCAAGAGAATCCATCTCTGCTTCCTGCACCTTCTGGCAGAGAAGTTTAGTGTTTCTGCAGGACCAACAATTTCCTGTAGCCTTAAACAAGAAGTAGAGGGGAAGTTAAAAGCCTATTTATGGCCAGGTAATTCCAGCGGGAGTTACACCCTGGTACCACCTGCACCCTCCTCTGCTTGAGCCCAAATGGCAGAGTCAGGAAAGGGTTTGCTGTGCCCCCAGAGCTGGCAAACAGCTCCCCTGGCAGCACAAACCTCAGCCAGCCCTGCCCAGGGCTCTGCCCCTGCTCTGAATCCACACGTGGAACATTCTGCAAGGACCTCATGGCCCCTCAGAGCACTGCAGCCCTCCAAGCTCCATCTCCAGCAAGGATTTCTTTGAACCCTGTTGTTTTGTTGCTTAGTTCACCACCCAGCAATTAGCCTTCTCAAAACTTTATATTTACCTATAAACCTCAGTAGCAGAAGCTCAGGCCTCGTTACAAAGGTGACAGCTGAGAGGTGCAGTCTCCATTTAGACCCTTGCACCCCATCACTTTTAACCCCTTGAAATTTAATTAAAGCTGTAGGAGGCACACATGACATGGGGAATGTTTTACACAGGCAACCACTCACTGAAAACCTGAAAGGAAGAAAGACTGGTTCCTATCACACGTACACAGAAGGACAGACACACACACTCCTGCAGTCTGGGCTCCTCGGTGCCACATTCAACACTTGAGACAACCTGAAAATAGGAAATGTGAATTTTAAACCAAAACCTTTTTTTAAAAATTCGAGTTAAATTTAAAAGCGCAGCCAGGAGCACCAGTCGGGCTGGAAGGAGGCTGAGGTCCTCGGCGGGCAAACATTCCCACAGCTCCACAGCGACGGGAAGAGATGCTGAGACACAGGAGCTGAGTCAGATGGGGAATACACAGCTTGAGAGCATCTGCAGAGCAGAAAGGATGAGGACTCTGCTGCGATGAGTCACCAGAGAGACGCAGGAAATGAGGATTACTCAAAACAGGAACCATTATCAGAGCAACATTATGTTTTATAATGGGAAATTAATGTTTTATTCAAGTGATATTTGCTAGATATAATTCCTTGTATCCAAGCGAGTCTAGAACTCCAGCTCCACCTTGGATCCGATTTTCTGCTCAGTCCTGAACTCCCCCAGTTGCACAAGCCTCTTGATTGGGCCTTTTCACAGGCTGGGAAGCTGAATGGCATGAATGGGATTTATCATATATAATGGGATGTAGACGTGGATGAACAGGGTTTGGGGTTTTTTAATAGATAAAAGCTCTTTGGGAACAAGCATTTATCCCCGTACGTGGTATAAAAGATAAGCAAGCACTATAAAATCTTCCATAGGTTTTGAGAAGGACTGAACCTCAAAGAATACCCAGCTCCAGCCTCATCCAGAAATGTAAACAGTTTAAGAGGGGCTGAGCTGTTGTCCACAGCCTGCGAGTGATTAAGCACTAATTCCCTACCACCTACAGAGCAAGGAATTGGAGAGGAAACACGGCACATGGCTAAGTGTGCGCTCTTCAGTCAGCCTCCTGCATCTCCATCATCCCCACCGGAGCCCTGCAGAGCTGCCCTCCCCTCCCCAGCCCCGACAGGTGACACGGGCATCCCCAAGGGCAGAGGACAGATTGTGATCTCAAAGGGAGGCACTGCCGGAGTCAGCGGCAATTGTCCCAAACATCCAGCGCCACCCACAAAGCGGGAGGACTGGGAGAAACATTCCCGACTCCCTCCAGCGGGGCTCTCATCCGAGATAACCAAATCCTTGACAAGACCTTCATTCATTTCACCAAAACGTTTCCCATGTTATTTGTGGAGGTTTTCTTCACCGAAAGAAGATGAAAGGCTTAGTTGCCTTATCTGTAATTAGACACACATTTGCGACACATTCCTGGGACAAATAAACCAAATTTACCTTAATAGGGTGCTTTTATCCAGCTGAACTACTTTAAATTTGCTGCTGTTTTGTTGCACAGTAACATTTCACAAATAAAAACCAAACCCAGTGCCAGGAAAGCAGCATTCCATGGCATTTTTTTTTCCAGCTCTACAGACCTCCGGGGGGGAAAAAAAAAAGGAAGAAAGCGTTTGAAGCATGAAGGATTTTTCCCTTCCCAGTCTCCAGGCCCAAGCAAAGCCTTGCTGGAGCTGCCTGGTGATGTCAAACACATCCCCACATCCCCATCCTGGGCTGGATCCCTGCAGCCCCCTCGGCTCCCAGCGCCCGCTCCACGGCTGGCTGCGGTGGACACGCTCCAAGCTCAGGCCAGACCTCTATTTTCAACTTAGACAAGTATCTATGGCAACTGTGGGGCTATTTTAAACCATTCCTATGTAGCCACCTCCAGGCTGAAAGTTACATAGACAAAAAAGCCAAGCCCACCCCATCACGCACTCCTCCAAGAGCTCAGGGCGTGTGACAGAGCAGGATAGATTTCAATCTGCTCTCTCTTTACAGGGTGGGTGGGTTCTGTTTGGTTTTAAACATTTGAGATCTAGTTTTTCTCTTTGAGGAAAACTGTGAGCCTCCTCTTTTTCTAAAAAAACCCATCTTTTAAATGAAAGGTGATGGATTTGGGCAGCCACATGGCTCCAGGGAATGGAACCCTACAAATAACCTCAAATATCAGATTATTTGAAACATGTTGTAGAATTTGGCACTCCTTTAATTTTGTAGGTGATGTCCAAGGCATACATTTCCATGCTGGAAAGAGTTTATTCATCTTCTTTACAAGCACAACACTCGACAAGCAACTTTAACCTCATGCCAGATGAACGCTCTTCCTTGTTCTGAACATGACTTGCCACAAAAGGCAGAAATTCGTCAAATTAATCAATGTGCATAACTGGCAGTTATGGAAGAGAGAGCCAGGCGAGTGTTGCAGCTAAACAGGAAGCCAGGTGCAGTCTGTTTACACACCCTTTGTTATCAAGCTACAGCCACAAATGCATTTGCTGTGCTGTGTTTGCTTTGCAAACCAGGCCCTGCTTTGCATCCCTTTGAGGATTTTCTCAGCCCTGCGGCTCAGCCCAGTTCCCCAAGCAAAGGCTCCCTGTTTCACTGGGGACACCTCCTCTGGCTTGACCTCCAGTGACCAAACCCTGGGGCTCCGCAGCACCACACCTTGTAAGGGACATGCAGAAATTTCCACCTGTCCGTGTGCCAGGGGTTGACAGGGAGCCAGCCAGCACTCCCACAGCACCACACACACCTGCACAGCTTCTGAGCTCCTCCTTACAAAGATTTTATTTTCAATTACGTAACTTGTGGCAACAGCCATCGCTGCTGCACAACTGAACTCTCCCCTGCCTGACAGACTAATTCAGGGAATTTAGCGGCAATTTTAGCATCTGATGAAGGTGGGTTTTTTTTAGTCCACACAAGTAGTTAAAAGCTGCTCAGCAGTTTGGAAGTTGACAACCAAGTCTTACCGCCAGGGAATGAGAAAAGAGGGCAAACAAGACAAAGGCATTTTCCAGCCTCAGCACCCAGCTCCCCAGCACACAGCTGCAAGTTCCTTTGCACCTTTTTTACAGCATTGGATCCCCAACAGAGTCATACCCCTTGTGCCTGTCGGGGTTGGCTGTATTTACACATTCACCCTGCATGCTGAGGGTATAAGCCCTGAGCTTTAAGCCCTGCACCAGAGCTCAGCCTGCACATCCACACACAGGGGTACAGCTTCCTCCTGACTCTGCACCAGCTGCACACACGGCCAGGCCCCTGAGCTGGGCTGCAGAGCCCACACGGAGCACCTCCTCTTAATCACACCGAGATACTGAACGAATAAAGGTTAAACTTCACCTTCTCAGCCCCATGAGAGGCAGGGCCAACCAAACCTGCAGTGTGCACTAGAACCGAGGGAGCAGCAGAGAGGGGACAGGTTATGAAAGGAGATAATTTGCTTCTCATCCTTGGGAGAATGCACAGGTGAGGCAGCACGTACCTGTGGGAATTAACAGCAGGTCAGCAAGCCTGTCTGAGTCTGAGTCTGAGTCTGACATTGGTCTCAGCACAGTCCATTTCTACCTGCGAGAAATCTAGTTGAGAGAAGCAAGAAATTCAAAACAGGCTAGCGAGTAAACAGCAACAAGGCTGCAGCTGGCATTTTGTTTGGATTCTTGGGATGTCTGTGTTGTAGATAACTAATAATAGTATGGTGTAGTTAAAACAGCCAATGAATCTACTGTAGTAGTTGAGCAACCAATAGACAACCGACATGAATGATAAACATACAAAAGTGTATATATATGGCACTGGCTCTTGGAATAAACGCTTTTTGCCTGCGCTTTATGTTAGAATTAGTGTGTGTCACACGTCCGCCTCAGCTGCGACACGTACCCACATACTGAGGGTGCCCTGGGCTACTACACCAAAGCCATGGCTCCTCAGCACCCATCGCTGACCTGCCTCCTCCTCGCTCTGCACCAACACTTGCTCCCTCTTGACACGAGCTTTGGCAGCTTTCAGGTTCTGACTCTGGAGCGGATTCAAGCAGCAAAAGGAAAATCTCAGCAAGGTGGCAGCAAACAGCCAGTCAAAACAAACGAGAGGGGGTTAGAAAACCTTCCTAGTTCATCTCTGGGAACAGAATCAATCACCACGTCAGCAGCGTGGTCCCCTGGCCCTCCAGGAAATGGACTCTTTCCTGAACGTTGCAGGGGAGAGGGAGAAAGCTTGGACTTTATGATCTTTGAGGTCTTTTCTAACCTTACTGGCTCTTTGATTCTATGAGATATATATATATAGATAGATAGATAGATAAAGATATATATCTGTTTCTTGCCATTAAAAAATATAAAATAGGAAACTGCTGTGAAGATTTCTTCACTACTACCAGGACTACCCCAAACTAAGGCAAGACTTGCTCCAAGACAAGCAGCATTCTGAGCTGGCATGGATGCAGCACACAAGGACAATTCTCATCCTAAATACTTGGAAAAATGTGCAGTGACTCTGGGCTTAAAACTGACCATATGGTACAAAACTGACCACAGTCCAGACACTTATGTTCAAGTGCATGATTAACTTTCTGTGGGAGTCTGAAGCTGTCTGTGCCACATTTGAAACAGAGCAGTGAGAATCTCAGTTCTGTGATTCTGGCAAGGGTGGGGGAAGCAGATCAATCAATCAGCACCAGCTCTTCTTCCCTAAAGGAATGTGTGTGGTGATGCTGGATGAGTAGGCATCAAGGCCCTTCCTGCCTGTCATGGGAAGAGGAGCTCATTTGTGACCCTCAGCACCGTGTCGTGCCAGGGGCTCAGTGCTATCAGCTGCATGGCCATAAACATCCATTACCCAGACATTCAGTTTGGGGAATTTACAAACAAAAGAGACAAATGGCTACAATAATGTATTTATATAATGATCATATGGTTTATGAGATATTCGTTTACTGTAGATTAACTGTAAGTTCTGGGAGAGGAATTTGAGTCTGACCAAAAAATAGAACAAACAAGTAAGTGCTTTGTTGCTGCAGAGCCTTGTGAGAGCAACTGCTCTATGTCCATGAGAGATGTAAGGAGTTCTTTCTTAAAGACAGCATTTCATTTTTAGAATTTCTAATGCCTAACAGTTACCCTTCACCATTTTAAGCAGTATCAGAGGAGCAATACAGCTAAAATGAGTGTATACAGTACTGAAACTAACGAGGTTAACATGGCATTGACAAGACAGGGTCTGACCTTCAAAGTCTTTTTTCAAGGAACATTATTGACTCCATTTAGAGGCTGAATAACAGCAAGCACTCTCTGAAACACCAGGGTCAGATTTCAAAGCTCTGTAAATCTGTTCACCATACCAAGAGGAGACTTCAGCCTTACCTAATAAAGGTCAGATCCCGTGGTTTAAGGAGTGCAGACAAACAGCAGCGCTGATGATGCCCTGGCTCTCTTCATGGTCCAGAGTGAGAATGGGGGCTTGGGATTGAAGGCTGAAGGAGGCTCAGTCTCGGCCCTGCAGTGCTAAACTCGTTCATCCTCCCTGCAGGAGCATCCCAATGCTCAGCCTGCACTGGCCTCTCTGCCACATGCCACAATTTTTCCACATACCAAATTATTCACACTGAAAAGCAAACCTAACTGGCTGACTCCAAAAGCTCCTGCTCATTTCAACTGGCTGGTTACATTCCTCAAGAATAAGAAAACCAGCAGTATAATTCTTTCTTTCCTCTAAATTGGTTAGCTCCACCTGGTGCCAAGGCAGCCAGAGTCCCTGCCTGTCCCACAGCGGGTTCTTGGCCATGCCACAGCACAAACCTGCTCCTCTTGTCCCTCGGGGCCAAGGACAAAGGAGGAAGAGCACAGACACCACCAGGAAAACATTCCCAGGGCCATAGGCTGAGCAAGGCAAAAGTCTGTACTTCAAGAACACATGCAAAGCTCATTCATCACTTTAAATCACCATCCAAAACTTCTGACACCACAGCACAAGATTTTGGAAAGTCTCCATATTTATCTTCCACCAGCAAAACCACCACGGTCAACCCAAACTGACTGAACTTAAACATTTATGGAACCTTGTAATGTAAAGCCAGCCATCACCGATGGTCACTGTGCTTTTCTTTTGATTTCAGTGCCGTGAGTTCAGACAACACTTATCAACTTTGATCCAGAACCAGGGAAAGTACAAATTTTATCATTACTGCATGAGACATTACTTAAGCGAATGTTATCTTCAATGAAAACAGTTCCTTCAGAGTGAATCTCTTACAAAATCATTTGGCTAGAACACCGTAGGTTTGAATCTGGAAATGAAAACTACCAGTAATTCCATGCAAGGCGATTCCAACACCAGGAAAATTAATGAACATTGCAGAGGAAGGATTCTTGGATAAGAGGGAGAACTGTATTAATCTTCAGCTGCTTATAGGCCATAAACAAGATGTTTTATAGCCGTAGCTGCAGAATTACAGTCGGGTGTAGCAGAGCTTTAAAGCCATCAGCTGCAAGGTTGACAGCCAAGCCCTGACAGCACTTGGCAGAGCTGTGGGGTGGGTGTCTGGTTTCCGTGCCACCAGGCACACAGTGCATTGCCTTCACACTCTTATCCAAAATCTTCCTCCTAGTGATTTCTCATAACCCTTATTAAAAATAAAAGAAAGGAAAAAAGGCTCCTTAAACACCATTAAACTCAAAGCTTCTCACTCTGCTCGTTCAACGCTAAAGAACTCTTCAACCTGATGGAAAGAGCCAGAAGAAACCACCACTACATAAGCTCCATTTTCATTGCAAAGATAGGTTTTCATGTATTTTCATTTCATAGTCATGAGGTTCACTTCTGGAATGACAGACCAGACAGGTTTGAGTCCTCTGCTCCCCCCACTCAGCCGGCCAGAGCGCAGCGCGTGCTTTGCTGCTCAGTGTTTGCTTCCCAGGGAATCCTGCTCCTCACCAAAGCAAGGTTTGTGTGCCTGCAATGTCTTTCCCACGTGCCATCGGCACGCAGGAGGTTTGGTATCGAGTGTAACAAGTTCCATGCTACAAACCACTGGCAAAAGGTAATTGGTTCCTAAGCCCCTGCAGGATGTCTCCATCGGAACACGAATACCAGAAGCACTTTACAAGATTCACTTCCTACAAGATGTGCAACTCTCTAATATTAATCAATTTAACTTGTGCTCAGAAAATGATTCCAGTAAGTAGCACATACAATGTCTTTGAAGACTCAGACTGAAATGAACTTAAAACAGTGAGAGGTGAGAAGAGAAGGAAACTGAGGTACAGCCAGATGTTCTCGTTGCAAGAGCTCATTCATCTTCTTCTCAGTTCCTTCCCTACCTATGAGCCAGCTCCAGTCAAACCCCAGCTCCCCTGCTCCAAACACAGCTGATGCTGCTGCTCACGGAGAATGCAAGGAGGAGGGGAGTGCTGTTACAGATCAATGCCAGACTGGAGCCCTCACACGGTGCTGTGGGGACTATTACACAAAAAGCATCTCAGTGCCATTGTGAGACCAGGATATATTGCATAAAATTGGCTGGAGGTTTTCTGGACTATGTAAGATATCCATGGAAAATTCCACTTTTCCCATCTGGTGCTCCATCCCTTTTCAACAGCGCTCACTGATGATCCTGTACTGAGCACACACTTGCTTTGCCAGCTGATTTGGATTTTGGTGACCTGTTGACTTCCCTTACACCACTGGCAGCATGTCTCCCTGCATTTCTGTCCTGCAGCTCTCCCACAGGAGCTCCTGCACTGGTCCCCAATGTCTGGTGGCCAACACCAGGCTGCAGGGTCCCCACACTGGGCCACCAAGTCCCCGTGCTGGGCAGCAGCTCCCCAGAGCCACCTCCAGCCCGCAGCCATCAGCACCCCCAGAGCCCTGACTCAACCTGAAAGGGAACATTTCCTGAACTGCAAAGCCACCCAAGCTGGCTCGTCAAGGGCCTTGGGAAGGGCAGGAGGACACGCAGCAAGCGAGGAGAGGGAAAATCTGCACTGAGGTCCAGTGGCAGCCAAACAAACCAAAAAACCAGAGCCAAAACAAAGCAGGGAAGGTAAAGGTGCAGCACAGATGGCAACACAGGAGAGAATATGCACATTTTTCTTCTAGAAGTAACATTTCTACATGGTCACCTCATACAAAATAAAGCCCACCCTAAACATTCTCCTTCCTTACCCCTGAGCCATCCTCACGTGCCCAACTCAAATAACCTTGGTGGAAGGGTGTTCAGACTAACACACACCAATTCCTTGGGCAGCACAGGTCACTGCAGCTGCAAGCAGTCCCTTGCCCTGGGCATGGCAGCAGTAAGGCTACGAGAGCTCATCTGATGATTTTCATTACTTTTAACATGTATAGTTTGCACACAGGAACAGCTCACAAGAGCATCGACTTTTTACACCACCTTTTAAAAGTTACTGATGCAAATCCTCCCCTTTCAGGCAACTGTTTATACTGTTAAAAGGTTTTAAAACCCAGAGCTGTTGAAGCCATAAACATTTATTTTAGTACTTGGTAATTCAAAACTATGGTCAAACAACTCGGAGCCCTTCTGAACGCAGTTGGCCTCCCTGTGGCTCACAACTGCGCCACAAAAGCAGCCAGCAGTGAGACAACGAGGGGGCAGGAGTTACTGCTCTGGGGGTGTCTGAATGGCTCCGTTCCTGCTGTGGGAAGGGGTGCAGAAGCTGCAGCCAGACCTGCAGCAGCGTGGCCAGGCTGGAGGGGGGCAGGCAGGGCAGCCCCAGCTCGAGCCCCAAGCCCACCCTGGCTTGCCCAGGGGGGAGCAGCCACCTCCCTTCCCACCCCCTGCACCCACCCCAGCCACTGCCACCGCCTCATTAGCCACCCCATCACCATCAGAGCATCCCAGGATGGAGGGAAACCAGCAACTGCAGCAGGCAGTGACCAGCTGCAGACAGGGACTCTGGACTGCTGCTGCTTACGAACCCGCAGGGTCTTTGTGGGTCCCAGACACCCACAGGCACTGATGGAGCAAGGCAGGTGGCTCCAGGGGCTCTGCAGCTCCCTGGCCCCAGGCAAAGGCAGGGAAGGGGAAATGTGCAGAGGAGGTTTGCTGGCCCTAAATACAGCACAAATATTTCTTCCTCCTACCCCTCTGTCAGCCTCTGGCTTAGCATAAACACCCCCGGTGCTTTGGGACGGCCATTTAGGACTTTCTGGTGGCTTTGGAAGGGAACTGGTCATCTCAGGCACAGCACAGACAGACTGGGAACAGTCAAGAAAACATAAAACCTGCTCACACATAAGGGGATCTTTATAAAATTCCAATTACTGCTGGCTTGTTACCTAAGAATCCCTGAGAGGTGAGAGAGATTGCTTGCTGTGAGGCCCGGGGTAATGAAATTACAAATCCTTTCATGAGTAAGCATATGCTAGAAAGCTACGTTTATTTGGCCTACATATTTGAAACTGTTCAAAAGGTTATTGTCTCACAAAATCTGGATCAGGAATTACTACTTATACTTGCCTTTCTCTAACAAGGAGCTATATTCAGAGCCGGTTTTAATTCCTTGGTGATCGATTAGAACAACAGACACATTACTGCAAAGAAGTCTCATTTAAATTCTGTTTTCTGAAGGAGCATCAATCATGCATACAAAAAAAATATATATACTCTCAGACACTTACTATAAATAACCAGCAAATGGAGTCCCCTTGAGAAACCTGGTGAGCCCAACAGCCTCGTCTGTTTGAGTGGGTAATTAATTTGTACAAGAAAGCTCCCATCTTATTTTCATACTTTGTCTGCAGCATGTTTGAATTTCAGAATTGAGATTCAATGTTCTTGTTGCAAACCATGGATGGAACTGACTTTGCATAAATAATGATCTTTACCTCTACAGAACAGGTACCTGGGGTGGGTTTTCAAAGGTACTTTGATGCCCATAAAGCCTGACAAGTTCTGGCAGCCAGGAGCTCATGACCTGTGGTTGGTGTCTCGGTTTTACAAGGAAGATGCACATGAGGAATGGAAGGACTGTGGTGAGGAGGGTTTGGGCTCTGCAGGGGAATTCTTGCAAAGAATCCCATTGCCAGTGCAGAGCCTGCAGCTCTGAGAGGCGCCCTGAAGCCCAGCCAGCTGGAAAAGCAACAGCAGGATCTGACCCAGAGCAGCTCCCAAAACACAGCCAGGCAGGCAGCAGCCATGCAGCAACACGTCCAGAGACATCACCCAGACACAAACCCCAGAGCACCAGCACTGACCCCAAAAGCAGGCTCCTGGACAGGTCTGGGCACTGGGAATTAGCTGCTGCCTGCGTGCCTGGACGGGGGGCTCCATCAGCCCCTGATCCCTGCTCCAGCTCCTCACGTGGGACTGCTCCAGGCACTTGAGACAGCCCCACTGCTGCATCCCCTGGAAGCAAGAGCTTCGGAAGCAGGAGCCAGGTCACATCTGGCTGTGCCTGGAGATTGGATACTTCAGCTCCTGTTTACTTCAGAGTCTGCAGACAGTTACTCTGAGTGCACTCCTCTGTGTCACTCGGGCAGGTTTGGGTTTTCCTGGCACCCTCTGCTCACACATTCATGCCTGAGGTGACATGGGAAGGGGTCCAGGGAAGGCTGTGCAGGAGCAGCCGTGAGGGAATCAGCTCCCCACACATCACATGTGGGATGTTTGCATTAACAGAAATGGGTGAATTATTTTCCTTTTTCCTCCTGAACTAGCATCTGGCTGCCTAATAAAGTACAAAGGCCATTGCTGCCAGAACAGATAGACACTTCTTAATTTTACAGTATTTTAGTCTCCCTCTTTCTGCAAGTATCTCAGCCTGCTTTATTCCCATTTGTGCTACCTCAGAACTTCAGCTACCAAAGAAACCCCTGAACACTGTCCCCCGGGGCAGTAATCCATGCTGATTCACACTTGCTAGCCCAGAGGCTTTTTCTCCTCGCACACCAGTCTCCTGAGGCTTATTTTTATTCCTCAGATATCCTATTTTGAGGGCTCAAAGCTGATTTCTTCCTGTTACAGAAAGGCCTGGGATAAAGTAGAGAACACAGGATTAAGCCTGAGGTAATTCAAGTGAATTTGAGACAACACCTGATAGCAAAAAAATACAAAGTAATTGCGAATAGAGTTTGTTTCTGAAGGACCATGCGGGCATTCTCCCACCTCCAGTGCTTTTTATGGCAGCAGCGAGAGGGACAAAGGGTGGGTGTGCTCAGGAGATGCTTCCAAACCTTCGCTGCAGGTCTGCTTTCACAGAATCACAGATTACCCAGAGTCAGACGGGACCAAAAGGATCATCGGGTCCAACTCCTGGACCTGCACACGGATCTGTTTGTCCTCGGTTTGGAAATTCAAGGTCATCTTTCTCCCCGAGTTTCAGAATCAGCACACATGCAGCAGATGGGCTGGTTGGAATCTCAGCTACATCCTCAGAAGTTACACAGGAGCCTCCCAGTAGCTCCTGCCTGATCAGGATTCACCTGCAATAAATGCCACTCTCACATCCACTGATCTCAGCTCACAAATTGGTGCAGTTCACTTCAGTTCGAGAACAATTATCTTTATCTCTAAAAGCCGCCACCATAAAAAACATCACCGGTCCTGGAGGAGTTTAAGTGGAAAAACACCTCCACTCTGAAACACGACAGCTCCAGCTAGACCCAAACTGCTGCTGAGCCTGCCAAAACCAGAATGCAAATCAGAAAACATTCACAACGAGGCTGCTTGCTACCTGAGTTACATTTATCCAAGGAACAGCCAGAGCATGGGGAAGTGGAAGAAAGTGGGAAAATCATAACAGAATTTGACAGTAAATTCTTGAAATATGTTTTAGGCAGCCCTCCCCTGATCAGGGCATTTTTAGGATGAGGAAATAGGCAATACAGAAATTAAAATTCCCCATTTGCTGCTCCTGCAGTAAGTGACAGGGTAAGATCAATGTTTGCAGAGAGACTGTATAAAGAGAACAGTCTCCATTCATCTCATCCCTTCCCATGGTGAAAGCACTCAATTTACACTTTCTCAGCTGAGTAATTACCTCTGCTTTACCCTTACAGCTCCTTTAGGAACGGAGTACCCAGCACTTGCACACAACTCCAGAGGGTCTGTGTGCTGCTGCAGGATGTTCTCTGCAGCCCCTATCCCAGATCTGTGACTGGAGCACTCACCTGGAGCACATCCCCAGTGCTTCCCCTGCGGGGATGCTGGGGCTGGCACGGAGCAGGGCGTGCTGGAGACCCCCGAGCAGGAGGCACCGTCCCTGGGGGAGGCAGGAGCACATCCTGGGGCTCCCACGCCCCGCAGAGCTGAGCCTGGCTCCCCTCCTGGCACCCGGAGAAACCAGCTCCCACAGGGACCATCTCTGGGACGCTCCTCCCTAGGGGTGTGAGTGCTGCTGCTGCTGCCCCAGGGCACCACCAGCGAGGGCCTGGCCCCACACAGCACCAGGACATCTGCAGAAGGGCTGCTCCAGCAAAGCTCAGAGCAGCCAACAACGGAGACAGGAAAAATCCCCTAAGAAATGGCAATTACCAGAGTCTGTGAGAGGAGATGCTGCAGGGATCACCTCAGCTGGCTGATGTGAACACAGGGCAATACTACACATGAAAAACAATGCTAAAAAGAAGAAAGAACACCAAAGCACAAAATAACCCTTTCCTGAGCAAGTGTTCCATGTTGCTTCCACCATTAGATCACATATGAACCAGCAGAGATTTGGGAGATGAAAACTCAGCTATGCATAAAACCGAAGTGAGATATATAAAATACAAGTAATAAAGCCAAGTTTTTAACCAAAGGCATCAGGATCCAACCACAGCAGAGTTCTGGAGCCAAGATACAACTAAAAAGGAGGAACAAATGCAACAGCCACCTAACTTTGGCTGAAAGGCTCTGTGGAGGCTCCCATGGTTCTCTAAACTTTTCTAAACTTTGGGGGAAAAGAAACGCTAAACAAAACATGAAAATAAATCTAGAATGGCCACAGAGTCACAGAAATGTGCCCCAGAGCTCTCTGCTGAGAGCTGCTCGAACAAACCCTGCGCACTGCCAGAGCGGCTGCAGCCTCATTAGGGAACAGCACAACAGCCTCCCAGGCTCTGAAAATCAGGGGATTGATGCAGTTTACATCATTCTGACGATTCTTGAAGGGAGAAAAGAAGTTACTTGGCGATTCTGGTAGATTTTGTCATTTTATAGTTGGAAATACATGCACAAAATTTATGTTTTCATTCCGTATCTGTAGGCGAGACTAATTTTTCTTTCAAGTCTGACTAATGTCTTCACTCCCCCTCTACCACTGGCTCAGGAGTCACCGAAGACACAAGATGTATGTGTTTTGTTACTTGAAACATATGGAGCTACTCACATGAATCACAACCACGTCAATTAAACCAGCAGAACAAGTGGAAACACTGCTATCCCTTAGGCACGAGCGCTGGGGCTCGTCGTGGCAAGAGAGATCCCTCATCTTTGGAGAGGGTTCTGTAGTTCCATACAGATCTTCCACCAATATTCCTGATGGGAACGGTGGGGCAGATCAGGGGGTGCCTGGCCAGGTCCCACTCGTCACTGACGGTGGGTGTTGGACACGGTGTGGTGGCACCAGTGCTGGCTGCCAGGACATGCAGCGACTCCGTGGGGCAGGGGAGCAGCAGCCTCAGAGCTGCAAGCATCTACGGCCAGTCAGAGAGCCCTGTGCTCCCAAGGGACGTTTATTTTTCATACTGCCTTCTGCAGTATTTAAAGGAAATCATAGGTATCTCAGCTAAGGAGAAAATGGCACCCAGTGATCCCCACGCCTGCTTCTGTCAGCTGAACAATTCGTGCCTGACATGCCATCCACCACATTTTGCTCCAGGCACCTCAACCTAATCCAGCCCCCAGCCAGACCTGTCTCAGCCAAGCAGTTCCCAGGAATCACAGACTGGAAATCACCCAAGCAGACTCTAAAGTGCAGCACTTAGCTCTGCTGCTGAACACTTTCCCCGCAACAGACTTTCTTAAATCCTCTCTCTGAAAATTTCAGGGTGCTCCACCCATCTCTCTTTTTTGAAAGAAAAAGAAAAGGCAATTTAATTTAAAAAAAAATCTTTTTCTAAAGTTACATCAGGAAGCAGGTTATTGTGTGTCAGTCCTAACTCAGGCCCGTGTATCATACACAGCCTTGGTGCACGGCTCAGCTCAGATCCTGAGGCAGGCTGGAACAAATAAAGGGAAGTCAAAGGAAAAGGAAAGAGCTGCCATCTCCATCCATGGGCCTGGCACACCTTCTCTTTGACCAGTCACGAGGTGCTGCTTGTGTAGGGACTTCTCAGCTCCCAAATCTGCTCTCCTCCCATCCACCTTAACCCTTTCCAGGAGATGGACTGGCCAGCTCGAGATGCTTAAGGGCTGCCTACACAGCACAGGAGAAATGCCACTGCCTAGGGACTCATTGGTATTCTCTGCAAGCATCCTCCAGCTGAGTCTCGTGAGAACATTTTGTGCCACATCTTGGAAGAGGTATTGCTCTTGATTTGATGAAAAATGAATTGGAAATACGAGCTGTATGTGTGCTAATTTACAGCGATGAAGTTTGCATTCATTACAGTAATGAGCACTGCATAAAGCATATAATCAACATCCCCTGCAGATGTCAAGAGGAACCCAGAGGCAGGGAGGAAATACGTATACTTGCCACAGTTGATCATAAACATCATAAACTTCCAGCCCCAAAAAAACACAAAGCAAGGGAGAGTCCTTTCTCTCCCTACTAGTCCTCAGGGGTATTTGAGTGTATCTCTCAAGTTCTGGAACTAATGAGCTTAGACAGGCTTTCAACCATGAGATAAATATTACAAGTGCTTTAAATATTTTTATTTAGAAACTGAAGGCACAACTGTTTCACTTCCTTCCCAGAAGAAGACAAAAGCTACAAATGTGATTGCACTGAGCTGATAACTGGAGATAACTAATTAAATCCTTCTGTGTAGAGGAAGATGTTTCTTTAAGATCACAACAGAAGTTAAAAGCAAGTAATTGAAGAAAAATGCCAGAGTTTAATAAACCATCATCTGAAATAAAAGTTAAAATACCAGAAAACCCCATCCACTGTCTGTGCAATCAAGGCAAGGTGGGCAGCAGTGAAATGGTACCTGTTCTGTGAAACACACACCACCTCCTGAAGGGACGGAAGAAGGTTGGTGGTGCTTTGCTTGATTCCACGGCCACGTGCAGCAGTAAGAACAACACACCAGAGGATGGGCACCAACGTTATTATGAGTAAGAGTTCACCAGACACCTACACCGGGAGCAGTTCTTACCTTCTGGCAGCCTGGGGTTAGCGTGGATGGAGTTGGGGTCCCCGTCCTCCTCGGGATGGTAACGATACAGCGTCTGGGACTGCTTTGGGGAGGACTGGCTACGGTCTTCCTTGAGAGCAACAGGCGGAGAGGTTGTTGCACTGAACTTCACCTTGGGGAAATCGTTCCCCTCGAGGGTTTCATGGGATGATCTTGCCCAGCTCGGCTCTGTAAAATTCACCTCTTTCAAGTCCTGATCCACGCTGTTCTCTGGCTCTTCCTTCCTGGCGTGCTTTTTCGTTTTGGAGTGGGGGGCTCTTTCTTGCTCGTGCCTCTCTTTGCTCCCTTTCAGTCTCCTCTCCAGCTCCTCCGGGCGCTGGGGTGTCTCGGTGGTGGCCGTGGTGTGCTGCGGAGGAGCCCGGGTGGTGGCCGGTGCCTCCTTGCGTGTCACCTGCTGGAGGGAGGCCGCCGTGGTGCGGGGCAGCCTCCTCCTCTCGCTGCGCTCCGTGGCGCTGCGGACCTCGGAGGGGGCCCCGGGCGCCGCGGTGGTGCCGGGCGCCGCCGTGCCCTCGGCGGTGGGCTCAGCCGAGGGAGCCACGCTGGACGCGAGGTAGTCGTAGTCCTCGCCCTGCTCCTGGCTGAGGCTCTCGTGCTCCAGGGACGAGTAACTCCTGTACTTCTTTGGAGACTCCACCTGGGTGTTGTCTCCTTCGGAGGCCTCCTGGTCGTAGCTGTAGGGATCGTCGTAGTGCCTCTCGGGCTCGCCGTCCTCGGCGTCCCCCGGGCTGGCCGTGTTCAAGGCGAACGTGTCGCAGTCGGGCAGCTGGTAGCACATCAGCTCCCCGCCGGCGTTGGGGCAGTGGCAGACCTTGCAGGGGGGCATGTGGAAGGTGTGCCCCGCCACGTACTTGTGGCCCTCGTGCAGGCAGCCGATGCGGCCGCACTGGGGACAGCCGTCGGCCGGCACCACGGCGTCGATGCAGTTCGGGGGCAGCTCCGGGCACAGCATGAACTGGCAGCTGATCTTGCCCCCTCCCTTGGGGCACGAGCACTCCGTGCTGCCGAAGTCCACGAAGTAGGACTGTCCCTCGGGCACCTTGCCGTTGACGAAGCCCACGTTGACGCAGTCGTAGTACTGGTAGCCCTCGCAGGTGCAGCCGTGCTGCAGGCACGTGGCGCAGCACTCGCCGGGCTCCAGCACGTCCTCGATGCAGTTCTCCAGCGGCTGGCACTCGGCGCCCGTGCAGTCCCTCTGCGCCCGGCAGCCGCCCGAGCACAGCAGCACCAGGAGCAGGGCATTCCAAGGGCTCTGCTGCCAGCTCCGGGCATTCCGAGGGCTCTGCTGCCAGCTCCGGGCCCTGGCCATCGTCCTCCCGAAGGAACACGGCTCCGCTCCAACCTCGCACGCTCAGCCTTGGCTGCTTTCCTGGAAGGCCGGGGGTTCGGCTCCGAAGCTGCAGTGGTTTCCCGAGTTACCTTTTCTCATAGATCCTGGAGTTATGAAAGAAAACTCTGTTAAAGACTACACTCGGCACACATCCTGTTAAACATTAGAGGTCTTTAAAAGTTGGGACAAAATCCAACATCTGGAAACCTAAGGACAAAAATTAATCATAATGTCTTCCAAGCATTATAGGCACTAAGTTTGGAGTTGGATGCTTCCCCCACCCCTATTTTGAAAAAGAAAGGAAGAAAAAAATGGCTGTGACTGTTCTGTTTTGAATCTGTTGACAAAACATATATATTTCAACAAAAAGAAGGCCCCTCCTTATACTTCAATGCCTTTTTGTTAATCTTTCCAGCTAAAAAGATTTTTTGGCACAGAATAAGTAAATACACAGTTCTTCCTCTGCAGATATGAGCTTAAGATAATTATTCTTTATGTTTTAATTACAAAGACCCAAATCTTAAGGAATTTTTATAGACAAAACTTAGCCTTGGGACGTGAGAATTTGTCTGTACACATGTTAACTAAAAATACAGATTTTTTTCCTGCCTCCTTCCCCCACTGAGCAATCTTTTGCATGTCAGTCTTCAGCATTAACAGTTATTTCTTTGCTCCAGCAGTGCTAAAATAGAACTTCTTTGTGTACTGCGGTTACTTTGTGGTTACACATCGCATTAACTATCCTGTAATACATATTAAGGGCTGGATCCTCTGCTCACAGAGGTTGGCACAGCTCCACAGCAGGACTGTGGTGCACGGAGGATTGACTGCAGCTTTACTGGAGGAAATTTACCACAACTGAGGATGTGCCACCACTGGCAACCACTTCTTTTGGTTCTGACAACACCAGCAATATTTGTTAGTGAGTTTCCATACTAAGAACACACAACACACGTATATACATACATGAATTGGCATAATAACACTTTGTTTAAATGCCTTGAAGGAGGGAAAACGGTTTGCTTTTTAATTACTAAGACCTTTGAGCATCGAAAAGTTCAAGGATTAATCAGCCATTGTCCTTTCTATCAAAATTACACTCAAAAAGCTACACAATGAACATGGAAAACCACTTACAACAGAAAAACAATTTGCCTATGGAATTTTATAGAACCAGCAATCTGATTATTTTCCCAGGACCCCTCCCATCATCAAAAGAACAACGACCCTAAAACACTTATCCAGGGGGTAAAATACAGTCACATCGCCCAGAACAATAAAGCACACACGCAACAGGAATTGTGCCAGAACACCCATTCAGGAAGATTACTTCTCCCGTTCAGAGGGGGCTCCCAACAAGTCTGCTCAGTCCCTCTGGCAAGCAGCCAGGCCGTGGGAAAAGCGTGCCTGTTCTGATAAGATACGGACAAACTGTGCTAAGAATTTCCACAGTTCTGCCCTGGAATCCCTACTGCAGTACGTTGTGCAGAGATAGAACCCTTACAAATGTAGGCTTCCTGCTACTAATTTGAGTACGTTAGCTGAGTGTGCTAAAGGAGAATGTTTGAAGGAGAAATACAATTGTTAGAAAATGCAATAATGGCTTGGAAGAATCTCACTTTTTCAGAAGTGCTCTCAAAACCAGGCTATTTCTCATAAAGAGGAATTTTCAATATGTGGTGCTGAAATTAATTCTTCAGAACGCAGCCTGGGAATTAATAATTTATCCTGCTTTCAGCAGCTTTTCCAGGTAATCCAAACCTGTAATTGTTACACTGCTTTAGCTGGGAGTGAATGAACAGGAGGAGAACTACAGATCCCTTCTGTAAGGGTCTCACAGCAGGATTTTGCCACATCCCCTCCCATGGTACCTCCTGGCTTTAGTGCTTCAGTGCACGTGTGTGCCCTGGGCAAACCCCTTGGGGAGGCAGCTGAGCTCAGCTCTGCCCTGGCCCATATTCCCTTCTCCACATCAGGCTTCCCAGAGAGCCCCAGCACCCAGCAGAGGCCATCTGGGTGCCAGAGGCACAGGTCAGGCAGCCTCAGTGTGCACCAAGCAGGGCCCAGCATCACCTGTGGGACAGGTAAGGGATGAGCTGGTGGGCACCACCCCTGAGCCCAGCCAGCCTGTGCTGCCCTGCTGGGGCACGGCTCCAGGTAACGGGGCCGAGGCAGCAGGGCACCCCGGGAGCAGGGCACCCCGAGAGCAGGGCACCCCGGGAACAGGGCACCCCAAGAGCAGGGCACCCCGGGAGCAGGGCACCCCGGGAACCGGGCACCCCAGGAACCGGGCACCCCGGGAGCAGGGCACCCCAGGAACCGGGCACCCCAGGAACCGGGCACCCCAGGAGCAGGGCACCCCAGGAGCAGGGCACCCCAGGAGCAGNGCAGGGCACCCCAGGAGCAGGGCACCCTGGGAGCAGGGCACCCCAGGAGCAGGGCACCCCAGGAACAGAGCACCCCAGGAGCCGGGCACCCCAGGAGCCGGGCACCCCAGGAACAGGACACCCCAGGAGCAGTACCTGGCTGCCCTGCTCGGGCGTTCAGGTTCCCCAAAACTCCTCAGGCACAAACTTGGACTCCCAGCAAGAACCCCCACTGACCCCCTATGCTGAAGCGAGAGGCAGAAAGTCAGTGGTAACTTAGATGGAGATGTTCAAGGACAGCTCAGAGTTTATCACAGGACAGTCCTGCTCTTGTGAAAGGAGCTGCTCGATGGCCCTCCCCTGCGCTGTCACCTCCTGCCCCGCTCACCCACACCCGTTTCCATCCAAGGGTTTGTTTGCTTGTCCAGCTCACCGCCAGTTCTTCCTCTGTTCCCATCCTTGCTCCCTTGCCTCTCACCCACGGAGAGCCCAGAGAGCTCCTGGCCAGCCCTGTCCCTGCCTCTCACACCTTCTGCCCTGTGCCCTGCTCAGTCCCCCTGTGCCCTCCTCTTCCCACCATTTCCACAGCCCTCGACATTTAGGTTTTCAAGCTGAACTGGTAACGCTGAAATCGTCAAAAAGCCTTCCTCCATGAATGACACCACAACCTTCCCTTTCCTGGGGCTCGCTTTCCTTCATCAGAGGCTCCTTCTTTCTGGTGTAATGACTCCAGCAAAAAGTATCTTTTTATTCCTTTAAGCCACTGCGTTTCCCTGCGCTTTCTCCATCTGTTCCCCACACCCATCACTCCCCCCAGCCCATAAACTCACGTATCAAAGAAACAGCCTCTACTTTAGGCACAGAGAAAACCATCTCTGAGTGAGGCACAGACTCAGCTGCTGAGCCCCACTGAGCCCCCATCCCTGCAAGCCAGAGCTGTGCTCCTGCCAGCCCCCGCAGCTGATGTGCTCCACCTCTGGAGCCGTGCCCTTCCCCAGCACTGCAACGATGCTCTGGAGACAGCAGCTCATTACTTGGGAACGGCATCAAAAGCTGGAGCTGTAAATAAAGGTGTCTGAACCAAGAGGGTAAAAAAAAATACACTATCTCTGTAGGACAGGGGAGTTTAATACCAGCAGATGTTATCGCAATAATTTGTTTCCCTTAACTATTTTAATGCTTCCCTTAATGTCCTTTTACACAGCTGGGGCAATACACAAGGGCTTCACTAAAATGAGAATTGCTTCTTTGTACTCTCACCAATGCCCTTCACCCACTCTTACCAATGTCACTGACTTTTGCTGTTCCGTAGGGTCACAGATTAAGCCCCGCACACCGAAAATAAAAGTCTTTCAAAGGCTCTGCTGCAAGCTTTACAGAGCTCTACAGCAAGGGAGCCATGTGCCAGCCCCCATGCACTGCTTCACGTCCCAGGAGAACTCCATTCATGTCCACTGTGGAATTTCCTAACCTGTATATCCCCCTCTCCTTTGGTTCAAGGGCTAACCCTGTTGGCTGTACTGGGCCAGTATTTAGGAAGTTGTTGCTATTCCTGTGCTCAGAAGAGCTCCTGAGCAAGCAGGAGTGCCCATGCAGGGGAGGGACAATGCTCTGGACTGAGACTGAGTCCCTCAAACTCTACCCAAGTAAACATGTGAGGTAAACCAGCAGTAGGTCAGACTGCTTAGGCCTTGATTCCTTCTTCAAAAAGCACTCCTAGGAAAGGCAAAGTGAAGACACCTTAGGGAAAACCAGCTTTAAAAAGAGGCCAAATAAGCCTGAACTGCAGGCACACATTTTCATGGAAAAGGAAAGCAGATGAACCCAGTGTCTGTGTGATGGGACATCCAAGGCTAACAGCAGCAGCCATCACAATTATAACTAGTCCTGGCTGAAAAACATCATATTCCTGTCTCCTGGCAGGGGAATAAAACAAGATTTCAAGATGCTTATTTCAATTCAGTTTGGGGCCAAAAAGTTATAAATTCTGACATTTTTGCAAAACAATATACTCCAAGTGATTTACTTCAATCAAAGCCATAACATAAAACCAAAAGGAAGAATGTTGACTTGATTAAAATTGTTCAGTCGTATTACTCAAAAATGTTGATGAAACCAGTGTGTTCCCACAGAAGAGCTAGACATTTTAAATGTGCAACTTCTTTAAATTAAGAGGAGCATTTTATTGGGAGATTCTTTTTCCAGATGGTTTCATTTCAGTGCTGAACCAGAAAGCTTATTCTAGGTGAGCAGAGGTGACAGGAGGCACTCTCCTTCAGAGACTCCACACAAACACAACCTCTCTGTGTGAGGGTTGCCCCAGAGGTGTGCAGAAGGTGTGCACATGTGGGAGAGATACCACAGGAGCAACAGCATTCTGCCAAATGTTCACTGAACAAAAAGAGCTGGCCATTGAAAAACAAAGAGCAGTAAAGAGAATAAATCCAGAGCACTGTAGGAGAACCCACTGACTTCCATCTTTGAAGATGTACCTGTGATTTCACCAGGTGCAGATCCCTGTGAAGAGGTTCAGATAGAACAGTTCTTTTCTCTGTCCCACCTCTCAGTCCCCTCACTAAATTGCCATTTTTGAGGATGACAGCAACAGGAATGCTGGTTTGATCTGTATCTTCTACTCTGGAAGAGTGAGCAGGGCCAGATGCCAGCCTGATGTGAGAGCAGAAGGTGGCAGCCACCTGTGCAACCCCTCCTGTGCCGGGTACTGGGGGCACAGGCCCTGCTGGGTGTGACTGGGGGGCAGCCCCTGAGCTTGCCCGTGAATCCACAGCCGAGTTTCAGACACAAAAAGAAACGAGCTGTGGGAAAGCCAGCGCAGGGCTGGCTCCCACCATCCGTGCACAGAGCAAGTTCATCAGCCCACAGAGCTGCCACGGACGCTTCTCCTGGTTTCCCAGTGCCAGCCAGCTGAAATTGGCTTTCCAGCTTCAAGCTGTACGTGACCAGGGACCAAACACAGCCCTGCTCTATGCTGGTGAATCCTTTGGTGACGTTGAATCTCCTCTCACGGCGGTGAAAGCTCTGCAGAGAGCAGGGCAGCAGGCAGAAGCACATGTGCACACCCATCCCGGAGAGCAGGGGGAATGTATTTCCCCAGTCCGTGCATTTTCACACCTCTCCCCAGCCAGAGCTCTGGGCTGCTGCAGCTGCCAGCAGCTCCTCGCTGCCTGCGGTCACAGTTTAGACTATAGGAGGAAGAAGGGAGGGGACGGAAGGAAATAACAATTTAAAAACAATCCCTCTTAGATGCAAGAGAAAAACGGAAATTTGTGAGAGTATTTGAATGTTGTATGAAAACCAGAAAAAAAAACCCCAAACCCTGAGCCCAGTAACTCCTGGCTGGGCTGTGCCAGCCCGTGGATTAGATCTTCCTTTCACACCCTCTCAATCCGGAAACTTGTGATCTCACCAGGCGCTGGAAGGGATTGCTGCTGGAAGGGATTGCTGCTCTCCTCGCACAGGGAACTGCAGCGCTATTCACCGGCAGCATGAATGAAAAGGGAGAAGCGTTTCCTCCCTGCTCTTATGCAACATCCAGTGCCCAGAGCCCATCGCCTCTGCCTGCTCCTTAATGGAATCGGAGCTGAGCTGAACCCAGCCTTGCCACCCGGGCACCTGTGGTGGGCAGAAGGAGCAGAGGGGTAGGATAAACCCCAGCGTAAATCCCAATCGCACGAGCTGCTTTTTGTTAGTGAAAGTAAAGCACTCTGGAGTTCTTAACGCTCTGGTTGTGGGCTAAACAAGACATAGCTTTTGCAGGCAGTTTTCCTCAGCTTTGTTTTCAATAAGAACTCTGTTATCATTGACCCCCTTTTCATGGAAAAGCTTTAAAAAATGGACATTTGGGAGCCCGGAGGATTTTTACTCGATTCAACAGCGAACTCAAGAGCGGGACAAACAAGAAGAAAGCAGGACGGGATCACAACTCACAGAGTCTCCCAAGAGCCACTCCGATAAGAACTCCCTTCCCAGCAGAAGCGCCCCCGGGCAAAGATGCTCCAGAAGCTTTCCAGGACATTCCCCACACTCAAATCCAAACAGGAACCTGACACGCGGCAGTAATGGAAAAGCATCACCCGAGGTATTTCAGCTGAAGTAGCCAAGCATTAACAGAAGTGACCAGGCAGCTCGGGGACTTATTCTTCCAGAACATGCAGCTTTGAAGCCATGGAGAGCAAAGGCAGACTTTTTCCAAGGGAATGACAGAGCCGGGGAGGGGAGAATCATGTCTTAGGTCTGGTGTGTCAGTGCTCCCCTTCACCCCAGCCCAGCCCAAAACAACAGGGCAGGTTCTTGGATTCCAGAGGAGTGAAATTCTGCGTCATGGGGAGTCGCCGGTGCAGCAGATCCAGAGTGAGTCAGTGGGAGCACAGCAGCTGCTGAGGAGCCACAGAGGAAGGGCTCACATGGGACATGGAGAGCTCAGCACGGGGCTGTGCAGGGAGCAAAGCAGCGGGGACGGGCCCAGTGCTCTGCCATGGGGTCCCTGACAGACTGACCACAGGGTCCCTGACAGACTGACCACGGCCAGGTTCCTCTCTGGACAACGCACAGGAGGCTCAGCAAGTCCTGGCAGCTGGGCCAGGGTCACAGCTCTGCTGCAGAAGGAGCCAAACTCTTACACTGGAGTGAAAATAAATGTGTTTGCTGTTGATACACTTTTTTCCCCCCTCTTCTTTTTACATCACCGAGTTTCAGGTGACTATATATACTCCTCAAAAACACAATTAAATAATCCAGCTATTTCCACACCAGCCAAAGAAATCTGGGAAAAGATTAAAGCAAACTCAGCAACAGCCACTCAAAAATGTTTCCCAAGGCACGGCCAACAAAAACTTGTCAAAGCTCATAAGTTATGAACTAATTTGCACAGAGAGAGCTCTCTTGGCAGCAGGCAGGTCCCTGAGCTCCACAGCACCTCGAGCAGCCGCGCACATGTGGAGACAGCCTCGAGATGGGGCAGCACAGCTCCCAGGAGCCCTGCGCAGGAGCCAGCACCAGCTCTGGGCTCAGGTAAGCACTGTCAGTACCGGAGGCTGCTCCCATCAGTGAAACAAAGAATTTTTTCTCTTTTTTTTTAAGAGCTGCACTCCTCTCTTCCCTCTCAGGAGGAACAAATCCCTCATTTCCACGAGTTCCCCATTATTCAGATATTTACCATTTCCCACCAAAAGTAACTCAAGCACAGCACATCCCTGCACAGTCTCATAACCGTGCCACTCAAATATATCCTTTCAAGATCCCGCATTAGATTGCTCCCTCTCTGCCTCCTTTCTCTAATCTTCCTCCAGGATGCTCCTGCCCCTTCCCACTGCTCTACAGAGCTCCCACTTGCAGGGCTGCTGTGCCTCTCACCAAGGCAAGAGCCTGCTGCAGCCTCAGGGACAGAGCATGCAGAACCTGGGATGTCACTCCCACTTCCTCTGGGATCTCCTCTCCCCATTTCTTCTTTCCTCCATGAAAGAACTCTGGTGCTACTTACAACTCCCTGTAAGCAGCAGATTTAGGTTTTGGGTTTGTTTCTTTTTCTTAATCCAGTCTTCTGTTAGGCACTTTGAGCCCTGCTGCCCTAAGCAGGGACAGTCAGCAACACAGACCTTTTGATGGGATATGTGTTGGTTGGAACACCTGGGCACTCCCTGCCTATTTCAGGCAGCTCTTTCAGAACAGTTCAAACTGAAAACTTCCCCACCCCCACCTAAAATCCAAACTAGGCAAGAGAAAGCCGACTATTTCACTGACAGCTCAGCAAGTGGCCTTTCCTGCCCTGTGCGCTGCCATGTGGCAATTTGGAATTAATTAACAACAGTTTTCATACAGGGAAGGCTGAAGGGAGCTGCCAGGGAGTTTTCCACAGCGTACCTGTGAGGCAGCACTGCTCACAGCCAGGGGAGCAGCGCTTCCTCCATCGCCTGGGCCTCAGAACTGAAGAACTGGATCTGAGACGCCACAGTAACTCAGGGGGGTTTGCTCCAGTCTGCCCATGAATTCCAAATTGGCATCAAAACAAAGTGTCGATACAGTAAGTTTGCAGCAAATAATTTTTCAGTAATTGGGTCCTGACTTTGTCACTCTCATGACTGAGGGTGAAAATCCCACCGTTGGTGTGAAGAGAGGAACAGGTACAGTCGTGAATATTTCATGGCATCCTGCTAACTCGGCTCCCAGCTTCTCCACGACAACCCAGAGGTCACTGTACCCCCTTTGATCCTCAACACACACACACACAGAGCTGCTGCCCACAGTCAGGATTTCTCTAGGAGGAGACTGTGAATCTTGACACGTTCCACTCAAAAAGCACAATGGTTTTTCACAATGTCCCACAAGGGCCCAACATCAAAACTCTTTTCCTCCATGACTCAACAGGATCCAAATCTGCCTCTCAAGAGAATAAATGTGCTCTCAGCAACCAATCGTAGCAACAAACCAGCTCCTTTAGCCGTGCCCTGCTCCACAGCTGAGGAAATACATCTTGTGCTGCCCCGGCTGCAGCGGGCACCCAGCGAGGCTGTGACAGCAGCTGAACTCTGCACACCCACGGGGCTGCCTGTGCTCTGCCCCAAACACAAATAACAGCACACGGGACACCTTGGCTTTGTTCCACAGAACATTCCCTGTGCTATTCTTCAGGAGAAAAGCTGGGGGGAAGAACTGGAGAAGACTCCTTAACTCTCTGTAGATAAAACGCTGGCTCAAATTTATCCAGCACTTGGGACCTTTTTCAGGTTTTGGAGGCATCACTGCTCTCATTTTCACCTCCGTCCCTCACTTCAAGGGAATGTTTGTCCTGAGTCACTGGGATTGCATTTTCTTGGTTACAGTAAGTGTTCTCAGAATTCATCACTTATTAAATTTTCAGCCCACTGTGTAGTCCTGAGCACATTATTACTGCTGGAATAATCCCAGTCCTGCTCTTGACTGTGACCCTCAGAGTTTGCTGTGCCTGAACCTGCACAGCAGATCCATGGACATATCCGTGCTGTGGATGCATCTCCCAGCAGGGAGTGGAACCAGGATCACTAAAAGTCATCTCCTTTGCTCTGCTGCTGCTCAGCCTCTCTTCCTCATTCCCCATCCTAGGGTTTTCTACAGGCCATGAAGGAGACAGCATTTAAGAACCAGCTCCAAAACAGCAGGCTGGGTTAAGGATCCAGCCTTGCAACTCTGCGTTGAAAAATGTCCAGTTAATTAATCTGGTTGAGCATCTGCCCATGTCTCTTTGGTCTGGAGAAAAGGAACTCAGAGCTGTTTCAGCACTCGTGTACATACCTTCTCTCCCTCCATGGACTGCAGACAAGAGCCTATCTGGAGTATGGACTGGATGTACCACGAGGCATATTGCCAATTATAAATTAATAAAATCCAGAAAAAGCAGCAGTGATCATTCCTTGGGAACGGTTTCCTCTCATATGATGACAAAAGAAAGCCTGTATCAGGGTTATTACATATACCAATTAAATTCTTTAGCTAAAGCAAAAAATTATTATTTTAATGGAGGAAAAACTAGAACACTTGGTTAAAATGTTCTCATAGAAATGTTAATTACCACAGGCACTAAACAAATGGAAATCAAAAGCCTACCATTTGTTGAGCACTTTGAAAAGTTTTAATGCAAAATATGTGCTGGAAAGAAACCTTCAATTTTTCCTCATGAATGGAAGCAAATCCCTGTAAATGAAGCTGCATCTATCATGCTGCTAATCAGTCAGCAGCCACAGATGTAATCCATCAATCCAGAGCGTTCCTGCACAAACTCCCCATAAAAGATAATGGAATTAATTTGGTTTGCTGGATACCAAACTGCAAAGGAAAGGAGCCTGCTCTGCTATTCCACCCCGGAGCCCATCGTGCAGAGACAACAATAATGCCAGGTGGAGCTCACAGAAGCCCCACTTGCACTACCACCCACATCCACCTCGGGTTTATCCTTCACAGACCCCCAGAGGCTGTACAGAACCTGCCCAGAAGTGCAGAGATGGTGACTCCCAGGTTTGGGATCTGAGCTGTGCTGTGCCCCACTGGGCCAGCAAGGTTTTAGTGCTCGGAGTGCTGCGAGTGCTCAGGGTGAGGGCACAGCTCAGGGTCCCACAGCCCCAGCACACACACACTGCCTGGGACCCTCTCTGTCTCCTGAGCCTGCACTTACACTGCCCGGGGGGATGCTGAGCTCCTGCAGCCTCGGGATGTGCCAGAGGGGATCAGATGGAGAGCGCTGGGAACCCTGATTATCCCTCAGGAGATGCCGAGGCCAGGAATGCCACCCCGCTCACTGCAGACTGGAATCCAGGGAAGTGTTCCACAGGAGGGATCATAGCACGTCTGCTTCACTTCTGCAGTGATAAGACCTGTTCTCTTAGAGGCAGTACATTTATTTAGAACCAAGCTGAAGTAGTTTTGAAGCTCTTTAGAGGCCATCATAAAATAAGGAGTGATTGCTACAAGGAAAATATCAAAGTATTAATTCTTGCTGAAAGGTTTTGACATAAACAGATAAAGAAACACGTAAAAACACATTTCTTGCAATAAATAATTAGTACAACAGAAGAAGAATGAGGTTGTAGTCCCTCCTCCCACATTACTTATGCACAGTCCGGCACATGACTGAGAAGGAAAATTAAGATGGAAAGTTACCAGCATGAGAGATGAAATAAAGTCTCCCAAGAGCACTGAACATTCAGTATTTAAAACAATAAAAGCAAAAGGGGAAAAAAAAAACCCATGAAGGAAAGCAAAGGCAGTGCAATGGGGGATACTTCAGCAGTGTCCTCTCATTCCCCTGTCGGTGCTGCCACAGCCGGGATGAGGTGCAGCCGCCCCACAGCAAGAGGCACCTGCAGAGAGCCTTCCTGTGGCACTGCCGAGAGCCTTCCTGTGGCACTGCCCTGCCGAGAGCCTTCCTGTGGCACGGCCCTGCAGAGAGCCCTCCTGTGGCACTGCGCTGCCGAGAGCACTCCT
>VZRR01012416.1:99097-109769 GCA_013398015.1 Oreocharis arfaki
CTGCCGAGAGCCTTCCTGTGGCACTGCCCTGCAGGGAGCCTTCCTGTGGCACTGCCCTGCCGAGAGCCTTCCTGTGGCACTGCCCTGCAGGGAGCCTTCCCGTGGCACTGCCCTGCCGAGAGCCTTCCTGTGGCACTGCCCTGCAGAGCCTTCCTGTGGCACTGCCCTGCAGGGAGCCTTCCTGTGGCACTGCCCTGCCTCACCCTGCCGTGACTGAAGCGCTCTGGCAGCCCGGTCACACGTGCACACCCAGCTGCCTGAGCTGCAGCCTGGGACAGGGAAGGTTTTGGCTGGAATCAGTAATAGGAAGTGCATCGATTTTGCAGACTCAGTTCTAAAAGCAAGGTGCTGAAACCACGGTCTGGGCGTCCAAAGAGCAAGAACAGAACAAAGAGGGCCGTGAGCTTAAATTCTCAGAAGATCACAGGTGCAGTGTTTAACATCAGTCTTCTAGAAGTCACCTGGCTGAGGAGGTTCTCTACAATCAGTGGAGGGGTGGGTAAGACTTCAGAGGGCCATTAATATCCCTGGTAAACTGTTTGGGATGGATGGATTGTCCGTTTGCTGTGAGCTTTACCATGGAATTCCAGGCTGGTTTGGGCTGGAAAGGACCTTCAGGATCATCCCATTCCACCCCCTGCCAGGGGCAGGGACACCTTCCTCTATCCCAGGTTGCTCCAAGCCCTGTCCATCCTGGCCTTGGACACTTCCAGGGATGGGAAGTCCACAGCTATGCACCATACAGAGACTTTACATGATTAATTACCTTATTTTGGGGTAGATAAAGCTGCAAAGCCTGTGATCTTTCGCTTTGCAAAGGAGAACTCTATGGGCAATATGAACAAAAATTATAGAATTGTAAGGAACACAGATAAACTGAACGGGATGTTCCTTCACCAAATGTGGACCACAATAGTGGCCAGGGAGGAGAAAGCAATCATTCCCTTGGAGGTCAACTGGAAGAATCCCAGCAGAACCCTGAAAAAAAATGATGGACTCCGTCATTCTAGCAGTTCCTGGTCATCCATAAGAATGGAGAAGGAAAGTGGTGCAACTTCTCACAATTCTGCCAATCCTCTGTCCCACTTACAAGGCAAACTTCCATGAAGGGTGCAAGACGTGCATCGTGATGGAGATGTTCCTCTCAGTAATGTGGGGATGGCCACATTATCCATGGGCACCATAAGGACTGTCAGGATCTGGGTTTTCATTGTTTCCATGCTCCTCTCAGAGAGCCAGAGCTCTCTAAATCAAACCAGACAGGACTTTATTGCGTGGAGACACGATGCAGCCATAGGCCATCTATCCAGTGATAAATGTAATGTACTCTTGTTCTACACAGGCCACTGTGAGTACTCGCTGACCACATCACATACTGACCACTGCCTCCTGTCCGGATAAATGAGATTTCCCCTTTGGGATGTTTCATCAAGGTAAGTGCTCACCTTTAAAATAAGATTAATATTAAGCAGTGCCTTTCCACATTACCTTCCAATCTGTACTGCCACCTCAGCGTACAGGCACTGTTTTTCCTTCAGTAGGAGATTTTGAGTTGTTTGACTTTATCTTGTTTACTTTACACAAATGCTATTCCTTTCTTACAGATGGATATGATCTCTCGAAGACCTGGAACATTTTATCCCATAGCAAAACTCATTCAAAAGTACCATCTGTTCTTCCTGCAGGGGCACAGTAATGCCAGAAACTGTTTAACATTCCATAAATTAAGACCATATAATGGATAGCTCATTGTTAAAGTGAAGCAAGGAATCGTTTGGAACCTGATGACAGACATTTTGCTGGGGTTTTACCTTAAAAATAGTATCCAATGTATTATTTTTGGTTTGCTTTAAAAACTTCCCATTTGACACTAAACAGCAAAGGTGGGTCACAACGAAACCTGAACATCTGGCTTCATCCCCACTTCCAGCAGGATCCTTTGTAATAACTTCAGGGAGAGAGAGGCTCGGAGTGGGCCGCTGGGTTATAACAAATTCACTGCAACACCAAATTCTGTTCCCCTTTCCCCTGGTGTGTGTCTGTTGTATCTGCAGGATACGCTTCCTGAGAGAACAGAATTCAATCTTCAGGTTTAAGAGCCATTAAAATATGTCTTATTTTATAGATGTTACACTTACTACACTCACACACAGCTCCACACTCTGCCCTTCACTTACTGGTAAGAAGCCCCAGCCAGAAATGGACTGCCATTTGCTATTCCTTTCTACACCCCAGTGCTAAGAGGTCTGATCAATAAAAAGGCTGGATATGAAAGTCCTGCTACGAGTTTGTATCATCTGAGTCAACACTAGAACAGCCTTCGTTTGCCATTCATACAAGAAAACCACTGAATAAAGGGGGGTAGGGAGGGAAGAGATCTACAGCAAAAAAAACCACCAAAACACACACAAAAGAAATCAATAGTGCTTAATTGGAAAGAAATGGATGTGGAATCGTGCTGCAAGAGTGGGACACGGTGGCCCCGTGCCCGGGGTCTCCTGGGGCCAGGCAGCGCTCCCAGACACGCAGCCCCTGGCCCCCATCCCCTGTCCCCTGCAGGCTGTAGGAGCTGTGCTCCAGCAAACCCACCCAACTCACACTCCTTGGAGCAGGAACCCACCCCGGACTGTCCCAGCCACACAACCCAGCGCACGACACTTGCACGCTCCCCAGGATAGCAATGACCATCTCAATACTCAGTTATTTCAGCCCAGAAAGTCGTCATTTCAGCCCCTGTATGTAAGTGTATATAATTATTACCATCTCTTTGGGAAGCTCTTGCACTGCTAGAATAAAATCCGCAGAAGCAAAGCACTTTCAGCCCGGCCATTCCTAATCCCAGAGACAATGCCTATATTTTTCCATCACATCAGATCCTGGATGGTGGGGGAAGGGCAGGAGTGCGAGGAGACGGGGAAATGCAACTTGAGAAGGGGTAAGTGTGTCAAAATCTAAATTACTGGGAGATATTTTGCAGCACAATCCTCCTTTATGCCCGTGCAGCTCGGTTCATATGGCTCACATTCAGCCTGTCACAGTGAATCATTGCTACTCCTTGACTTACATTAACAAAAACAAACCCAACTTTCGCTCCAGCCTGTGAGGTAAAACTTTGAATTCCCACTCAAAAGGCCAGAAGTGGCATTAAAAATAATTGTTTTTGTAAGAAGCTCACTTGGAGGAGAAAACAACAAAAAAACAAGGCCCGTGAAGATCCGACTAATAGCACAAACACATGTGTTGCTTATGGAGCATTTTGCAAAAAAGCAAAAAGCTTTGTCCACGAGCAGCAAAGACCCAGCTTTAGCAGCATTAACTAACAAAGCAAACCCGCCCCTCTCTACTTAAGTCTTTAAACTGCATCAAACTGGAGATATTTAACAACAGCTTTAGAGCCCAAAGAACAGTTAAAAAGAATATCCGGAAAACAAAGTACAAAAATCAAAGTGAAACCCAGCCAGATGCAATCTTTGCAACTAGCAGAACACAAGGCACAGAGCAAAGCCAGCACTCAAACAAAGTTATTTTACACTTCTCCCAGCAAATTCGCAACAAATGTCCAGTTAGGAAAGATTTCTGCTGACCTGTGTACGAGCAGCAATGCAGATGTGGCGAGTTCTCCTGTCACCTTTTGTTCCCAGCCATGTCAGCTGTGCTCTGCTCCGAGTGCTGCTCACACTCCCAAATCCCCTTTTCCAGCTCTATCTGAGGAACTGCCCAGATTTTGTAGTGTAATCTGAGCAGGGAAGTACCATGTGCCTATGATATGGTTAATTCACGTTTTACCCCCTGCAATGCTTAAGGAAGCTGCTTCACATTTCAAAGCTGAGCCTAGGGCTGCCTGACCCAGGTACAGCCAGGGCAGCGCTGGGGCTGCCTCCTCCACCCCAATGGGGCCCTGAAATAACTCATTTTCCCCTGTCTGGCTCCAGGGGGGGGTTCAGGGGCTGCTGAGGCCTTTGTCTCCCTTGCCCTGGGTGCCTGGCGCAGAAGGGACCGCAGCCCCAGCAGAGAGGGGCCAGCACTCCCTGCTGAGGGCCACCGCCACAGTGCTGGGGCCACCACCATCCCCATGGCCAAAGCCAAGGCTCCTCACTGAGGCAGCTCTGGCGAGGCCCCTCGAGACCCAGCAAAGCCCTGGGCATCTGGTCTGGGATCTTTGGCAATGAAGATGTCACACAAGTGGGGGCTGGAAGACTCCCATGCGTTCCTGTCCAGCGTTGCCATCAGCTAAGCGATGAACAGCCTCCAAAAATCAAGCCTCTAAACTTTGTCAGTTAACTCTTCTGTTAATATTCTTCCCTTGTTTTTGATCTACTTCTGGTTTGAATTTGTGATTATCATCGCGCTTGACAAGAACACTGCACTTGAGAGAAGAAGGAAATGCCTCTTCTCCCCAAATTCTGCACAGGGAGGAGTTAAACCCATGGGGGAGCTGCCAAGGACGAATGCACCAGAGAAGGTGCAGAGGAGAAGAGGGAGAATCGTTCTCAAATCCTGTCACTCCTGCTCGCCCAGCCCCACATTCAGGTCCTAAACGCTGTGCACCAAAGCCAGGTGATAACAACCAGCCTGGTACAGGCGTTCCCTGAGTGTTTGGTCTTGGAAAGGGTAAAGTGCAAACTGACAATGGTTGTGCTGCTCCCCGGCTTCTGTGAAAGCAAATTCCATGTAATCCCAATGTCAACATTGCCAATGACCCCGCCGCTGCTAAATGGGGTCGGGGAGGCTGAGGGAGCCCCACCGGGCAAGGAGAGGAGAGGTCTCTGTTACTGCCTCCCACAGCCCTGGGCAGATGGGGGCAGCAGATAGAGCTGCTTTTCAACAGCCAAGAGAGGGCCCCTCAAAGAGATTAAAGGGAAGAAACAGTCAGGGATCTTGGAAGAGGAAAGGTGTAGGACAAAAAGATGGCAGAAGACAGAAAACCTTCAGGGGAACTTCAGCTCTTGGCCAGAAGGCAGCAAAGCAATTTCATGCAAGGGACCTGCTTTTAAATTCTTGCCCTGGTATTTAACACCTACGAATACCTTGTGTGGGACTTTTAACAACTGCATTCTGCATCTTTGAGCTTTCCTGCCTTCAAACTCTTGACCTTTATTCTAAAGCAAAGGTGAGAGCTCTATCTTCCCTGTTGCATAATTTACTACACCCAGTTATGTCTGAAATTAGCATGTGGGTAAGGTAAAACTTGGAATAATGCAATGGACTGTTGCAGAGAAAAATATGTATTCTTCAAGGATGAATTCAACATCTCAGCTCAGAAATTTGATCTTGATCGGTTATAATGACAACTGCTTACCAAAAAAAAAAGCAACAAAAAGGAAGTGAGGTGACCTCAAAGGTTAGGAATTGAGGCCAACACTAGTCTCTGCTGATGGCTGTGTTTATATCAGAGTGGTTTGAGTTGGAAGAGACCTTAAAGCTCGTCTAGTTCCACCCCGTGCCATGGGCAGGGACACCTCCCACTGTCCCAGGCTGCTCCAAGCCCCAATGTCCAGCCTGGCCTTGGGCACTGCCAGGGATCCGGGGGCAGCCCCAGCTGCTCTGGGCACCCTGTGCAAGGAATCCACGACTTGTGCCTCTGCCAGCCCCAGGCACCATCTCCACTGCACTCCAGCAGCACTCTGTGGTCCTCACCTCATCACCTGGGCAGTCCAGGTGCCCCATCCCTGACTCATGTGCATGACACCCCTGATTTCTGTGCCCCCCAAGCCCTCCAGGTGAGGCCAGGCAGGCCGGGGCAGGGCACAGCTCCCTGCAGGGAGCCAGCTCTCCACTGCTTAACTTCATTAGCCTGTAGAACAGGCTATAATTTGCTGAAATGATGATTAATCAAATCGTATTTTTCTCTAAGGCGGCTAATGAACAGCCAATTAAGTGTCTCAGTAATTCTGAAATAACAAAGGAATACTCATGGAGTGACAACTACCAGCTACTTAACAGCACGGGCATGGCAGGAGGTGTGCGACCACCAAGCCCTTCCGCCCACATCATCCCAAAACCACCTTTTATTTTCCCCACTTCAGAGCACGACCCTCACCCCACCCTCACTGCTTGCTGCCAGGCCTTTGTGCCCGCTGGTGTGGAGGGCCAGGGAGCCTTCGTGGGGCCACGGGGCCAGGGGACAGGGGATGGGGTGCCCAGGGGAGGGGGTGCCCAGGGGATGGAGAGCCCAGGGGACAGGGGTGCCCAGGGGACAGGGGTGCCCAGGGGACAGGGGACCCCACAGCACCCCCACATCGAGCTGGAGGAGCCGGGCACCCAGGGCCTGCCAGTTCCACGGGGCAGCCACTGCCTGTCTCGTGGCCCAGTCCACATCCTTTCCAGACTCCAAACAAATCCATGGCTGCTTTGTTTTGATCTTATAAATCAGGGTAAGATTAAGATACATAAACACAGCTTAGCGCAGCACCCAAAAAGCAAGGAATGACATTTTTTAAAGAATCCATAATCTTGGTTTTTTGAAGTATTTCTTCAGTGGGAATTGTGTTGGAGCAAAGAATGCAAAACCTAGAAGCTTCCAAGAGGGGGTCATGTGAAATTACTCTATTTCAAGATTTTTCCAAATCACTAACATTTTTATTCTGAATGTATTTGTAAGAATCTGCCAAAAAAACATCAAACCACTCTTTTTGTCTTTTTTTTCTGTTTGTAACCGTCTCCTTTTTTTTCCAGGTCTTAAAAAATGTTTTTTGTAGAGAACTTATGTCATTTCTGTAGAAACTTCTGCAATCCACAATGACACTGCATATTTTTTCAAGTAAAAAGCAAGCCTCCTAATAAAGAACAAAGAACATCCTTTGTTTCAGACGAAGAATTTCAGGAGAAACCACGAAATGTTCAAGCAAAACATTAAACATTTGATTTTCCACCCATTTTGCCAACAGTCTAAGTTTTCCCATACTTCTAATATCAGTGTCAATAAGGAGGAGAGGGGACAGCAGGCAGGTCAGAGGGATGACTACAACTTAAAACCCGTTAATTAAATAAAGATGAGAACAGGGTGTTTTGCAGAAAGCGTTTTTCTTCTTTAACTTAGCTTTTCTTTTTAATGAGGAAACAAGACCTGCTTAATTTACCCATCAGGAAAAAAACAGCACTGAGGAAAAACCAGAAGCTGTTACTGGTGCTGTGACAGAAATCCTGGGCTCTGCTCCTGAGAACGCCCAGCGCTGCAGCCACCCTCGTCAGTGTCGTGGCCTTTGCTCTGGCCCGAACATTAGTGGTGGCAGATGTTGTTTGGGCTCTTTAAATGAGTTTTAGAAAAGCAGGCTCAAAACCAAATGGAAACGTTTCATTTTGAACCCAGTGGAGATTATTTGAAGCACACACATGCTTGCCTGACACGCTTCACTGCCTGTTTTCACAGAATGGTTTGGGTTGGAAGGGACCTAAACATCGTCCAGATCCAACACAGTTATTGAGTTCTAGTTCCCAGTTAGTGGGAGTTTTCCCAGTGCCCCAGCTGTGGCAGCACATGGAACTTCAGCTGCATGTTAAGAGTGCCACAACGCCCAGCACTGCACTAACACCTCACCAGGGCTACTGATACCCTCAGAGACAAGCAACCCCAACCTACAGCCACGTAGCCAAGAGCTAAAAACATGAGCTGTCTGCTCTAGACATGTGCTTCATCGTCATGGCAAACATCATAAAGTGCTGATTTATTCTTTTGGTCATTAAAGAAAGAGATATTTTGATAAATTTAAGTGTACCCCACTGAGCTTCCTTCTTGATGACCAGCATCTTAGTTCAGTCTATTTAAATGCAGGAATAGAAGTGATGCACTCAAGTTAACCTGTTTGCCCAGACTGGAGAGATTATTAAATGTTCTTGTTCTTTTACACATCCTAAATATTCAGACACTTGCAGCACCCCAGGGTACAGTGTGCTATGTCAACACCTTGAGAAGAATGCAAACATCTCAATAAAAGCAAGGAGAGATTGCTTATCGTGCACTCTTGTGTTAACATCTGCATTTTACAAAAGCTCACCAATTATTACACACACTTTCCACAGGACATATCCTCCTGGATACGCAGGCAGCCGTGCCAGGAGCCAAACAGCATGTCAGAAAGCAGACTGCATTTTTGGTTTTGCTCTCAAGGCAAATGAATGTTTCGGAGCGTTCTGCAGCTCCCCTGAGCAGAGCCATTTACTCCACTTAGCAGCTCAGAACTGAGGGGTAAATCCCCCAAATCTACCTGCTCTCTATCACATTATACCCTTTCCAAATGGCCAGCCAAGCTTTATGCATTGATCACACCCAAGATCCTGCTCTCAGGATCATCAGGCTGGATGCTGTATTGATTGTATGACAGGGCTCCACTCAAGAGGCAGAGCAGATCAGGAGAACGTGACGTGCTACCAAAGGCAAGTGTTCTGGTTCTGAAAACTGAATAAACAACAAGTTAGCCTCCACAGACCTGGCACAGCAGCTCCATCCAAGAAGTTCTCTTCACTGATGATGGCTCTGGGCTGTGACAGCCCTGGTGCCAGTCCCTGCCCTGGGCTGTGCTGCTGAGGTGCCCCCACAGCCTGTCCTCCCCCAGCCCAGCTCCTTCTGGCAGCTGGAGGAGCAACATCCCCCCCGATTCACTTCAGGAAAGAAAGGGACAGACCCAAAAGCCAGCAGGATTATCTTCAATAGTCTAACTAGTGCCTGGAGATAATCCACTTGGTTTTGTCTAAAGCAAATTAGGAAGTGCTCGTGGGAACTGCAGAGGCAGTGACCAGCACAGCCCAGAGCAGGGGAGGGCGGGCAGTGGTCAGTGGGGTCAGGTATCTGCACAAGCTGCCCACCCTTGACCCCAAGCTCGGGGGGTTTCAGGAGGTGCATGCCAGGTCCAGTAACTCTGCCCAGCAGAGCTGCTACCATCTTCTCTGCCAACTCCTTTCAGAGTCAGCAATACCCTTAGCAAAGCAAACCTAGATTAAAAATAAAACAAAACTGGGCTTTGCTATCAAAACTGAAATCTGGCAGCCTGTTCCCATGCAAAATCCCTCACAAGTGATACATTTGTGGAGGACAGCTGGAATAAATCCATGACATTTAATGACATACTAAAAGCAAACCTTGAACAAACAACTTTAAATCATTTGAAATACTACTGTGAATAGATGAAACTTTGCAGCGCTCACATGTTACAGTAATTAATCATTTCTAAACAGTGGGGTTTAATTATTAAAATAAAAATCATTTGCAGAAGTGGGTTTTTCCCCCCCATTCCAGACATATATTTAAAGTAGCACTCTCCCGTGAAAAGGTTTCATTTCAGAGTTTTAAATGGATTCTCTCATTCTGATCTGATTCATGACACCAGCAAGAGTTTTTCCAGCTTTCACCTTAATTTTTTTTACAAGTAACCTCACCTCCAAAGCCCAGAGCACAGCACAGAAAAGCAAGTCCTAGAAGCCGTTTCTGTGAAACACTTCAAGTGTGATTGCCACAGAAACTCGGGTCAACAAATTGCCTTGTAATTTAAACGGGAATTCAGATCCCACAGGCATGCCCTAAACCTGTGCACATCCAGTGTCATCCCCAATGGGGCACAAATGCTCAGGTAGAACAGGTCTGTCCTCCCGGGGGTAAAGGAGGTGTTCAGTGGGAACCTCACAGATGCCCTGGAGGATTTCAGCTGGCCCCACCCACGAGCACCAGCGACCTGTGGAATTTGCCAGAAGGAACAGCTATGAGCTGGGGGACAGGTACCAACCTGAGATGATTTAGGACAGCACAAACAGAGCGTGAGGGGCACATCTTAAGCTGCTCCTGGCCAAACGGCCCAGCCCTCATGAAGTGAAGCCTGGGGGACACACAGACGGTGTCTCCTGGCCATGGCTACAGCAGGAGTTGGCTGAGGACCAGCAGCTGGCTGGTAGTCCCCCACCACATGTCTGGCAGGAGGGACAGAGGGAACATTCACCGTGCTAGTGCAGACTCAGCTAATTTAAGTCAAAAACAAAGGTGGTTTGAGCTAACCTGGCTGGATTTGCAGTGAGGTGGATCAAGAACACCCGTAAGACCCCTTCTGCCAGCTCTGGTGGGGATATAATCTTTGCTGGTTGTATTTTCTATTTCCAAAATGTCATGTATGCCTGTCCCAGGAATTGCTTTCCCTCTCTCCCTCCACCTCCAGTCTAGACAAAACTGCATTAAGATCCTTTCTTGACTTAGGTGTACAGGTGTAAGGGGTTAGCAGTTACTAAAAGGTTTTGTGGATACAGGAAAAAATGAGCTCCTCGTCTCCAAGGTATTCTCAGTGAATCGAGTCAGGAGCAAAAACCAGAACTAAACTAAAAGAAGTTTCATGCCAAGGATCACAAAAAAAAAAAAACAAAACCCTGAAAAAAAGAAATTCCTACCAAAATAGGCAGAAAACCTGCGAGGAGCAGAGGGGCACTTCCTCAGCCTTCATGTCACAGAAGGGAGCGTGTGAAGTACCTGTTGGTGGCTGTTGCTGTGGGGTGCTCAGAGCCCAGCCCATGGCACCGGGCTGTGTGTGCAGCTGTGCCCCAAACCCAGCCCATGGCACCGGGCTGTGTGTGCAGCTGTGCCCTGAGCCCACCCCATGGCACCGGGCTGTGTGTGCAGCTGTGCCCCAAACCCAGCCCATGGCACCGGGCTGTGTGTGCAGCTGTGCCCCAGACCCACCCCATGGCACCGGGCTGT
>VZRR01012417.1:0-40826 GCA_013398015.1 Oreocharis arfaki
ATTTTCTTAGGATTGTGGTCAGATTCGGAATTGTACTAGTAGTCTCTGTATCAAAAATAGGAAGCCTAAGGAAAAGCTGCACAACTGAAGGCAAGTTTTCACATGTGTACATATTGAATGAGCAACGGGATGCTGATAAACACAATTCAACCCCTCTGTTGCCAAGGATGTGCTGTTTTCACAGCCTGTGTTTGCAGGCATATACTAAAACTGGCTCACATATTCCCATTACAGCTTTCTTGACCCAGTTTAGAAAAGATCCTTTTTCTTTCCTCAAGGGTGACACATCGTAGTATTTGCCATAAAGCGCAGTTTCTGCTCAGAGTGCACACAGCAGTACTCTGGACAACTTAATTCCTCTAGAATTTAATGCAGCAAACACCCAAGTTGCAGCAGTCTGAAAAAAAAGATTTGCAGCAACTGCAGGCCAGCTGTGACCCACAGACAGCTTGAACACATCACTACCCCAAGAAACGTCATGTGGAAGCTGATGGTCCTAGAGGAGAGCTGAGCCCCGTTCCTTGCACAATGAACCGCAGATTGCCCTCTGTTAGGATTAGCCAGCTCTTACGTAGGAGCTGGAAGATGTTTAAGGCTACAATAAATACTTCACCACCTTATGTTAAAAGACAAGAAGAAACCTTTACTGATATACAAAAGAGTGAAACAGCTAAATGAACAGACAGGTAGTTTCAAATGGTTACCTCAATTAAAAACAGATATTTTACAGAGGAGTTTCTCTGATATTTTTTCAGATAAATGGTTTTCATGGGCAAACCACTGTTTGGTTTCCATGGGGGAAATTGTTTGATTTTTGGCAGGGAAATTTCATCCTATCAGAAACCCAATGACTTCTCTAGTTTCTACTTGCAGTAATATCTGCACGTACACAGGAATACATTTTGCTTAGAATCCATTAGTTGAAGCCCAAAAATGATCATACAGAAACAAGCAGCCTTCTTTTGACTAACCGTAGAAATAGGAGTTTGAAAGTTATTGAAGATCCATGCATTTATTAATACAGATCCATATTACTGTTAGCACAGATTAATTGGTAAAGTGTGCTACCTCCTTGATATAAGAACCACAATAATACTAATGGAAAAAAGTGAGCTTTGAACATCGCAAAGTCATTTGCACGTCAATCTTTTCCAAGAGGCGTGTTAGTATACCATTTATAAACACAACTTTTGCTTAAAATTTGACTGAATTTCATAAAGGAAAGATGATTAAAATAAGTATAAAAATGAAATTAAATTTTCATTTAGGATTAAAACTTTCTCTTTTCTGCTAAACTTTTTTCCCTCTAATGATATTTCATTTGGCTTGATCCCCTTCCCTCCCCAGCCTTTTTCTTTGATCAATAAACCAGTGCTGCTTAAACATACATAAAAATCAGGGTCAGAAAGGCAGACTTGCCAAATTCAATTACGTACACTAAATATTTCCTTCCCAAAAAGTTGTATTCAGCTTTACAGCTAAGTCAAAGCTGAAAATTTCAGAGGTAAAGTACCTATATTAAGTATGCAAAGTGAATGTATTTTTTAAACTATTTTTGAAGTACTACAACTACTATTCTGCCATTCAAAATTAAAAAAGAAAGTGAATTGCTACAAATATAAGCTGCCACAAACCCATGCATTTCCTTTCTTGAAACTTTTCTCACTTGCATGAAAACAGTCTGCCTAACAGGCATCAGTTTCAGTAAAGAGAAACACTGTTTGTTTTATTAATGGCCACTGCAAAAGATTAATGACTTGCATTGCATCCTACCAATAGTCATTGCTGTTACCACAAGCGCTGCAAGAAAATTAACACTGGCTTTGAGTTTTGTTACCAGCTCCCAAGTCTTTAACAAAGTCTACTTACTGGCATCTTCAACAAGCCAAAACATTTTAGGATAGCATCTGACTTTTGCTTTGATATGACTGTTCATCCAGATTGAAAAAGTAAGAAACCAAGAGGATTTAAACTATGAGACTCCCTCTTCAGTGACACAGCACACACAGTGAAGTGAAGGACACTGCACATAAGTGAAGGATGCATTTCTTGAGAGATGTGCATGAAACCTCTCATAATACCATATCACGCTGCTCTCTGATCTGCACTTCTGGGACATTTGAGTGGAAGCACACCAATCAATACCAGCTACATTTAAGAAGCGCATTTTGAGGAGTTTAAAAAAATTAAAAAATCCCTGTGATAGAATAAAAACATGAAAGAAAAAATACGAATTCAACTGAGAAGTAAAACATAGTAGGTCACATTTTAATTAACACTTTTTAAAATTCAGGCTTCCAAGAACATGCCTAATTCTTCCCAGGTTCAACAACACTATCAAATCCATTTTCTTTTTTGAAAACTGCAGGATGTGAGTGCACTTTTTGAGTATCATACATCTCATTTCTGTATGCAGAAGGGATAGTACAAATCCCTGCCAAAAAATTCTGCTATTCAAGGTTAAACTCGGATGCTCTTGTATAGGGATATTTCTACCTGTCTTCTATCTTGCCCCTCCTCTTCCTTCCTTCTCTTCTTTAGATCACAGTCAGTTTTAAATCTATGATTAAACTTTCACAAGTGGGTGATTTCTACAGTGTTAAAATGATGGGTTTTTTAAACCTCAGTTTTCAAACATAAGAACATTAAAATATTTGTGGATTTTTTTACTCTGGGACTTCACAGGAGTGTATAATGATCATTATGAGCTGCTCCACATTTTAAAATTAATAATCAGATTTGAGCTAAATCTGGAATGGTAAAAACACCATCAGAGGACAAACCACTAATGTGTCACTCAGAAGCTTCTGCCCACATATCCAGCTCAATGATTTTGAGATTAGAATTAGAAAAGTACTGTAAGGAGATGATTATGTGGTATGTGGTATAATCCTAGAAAATTATTGACACCTCTAATTAATTAACTAGAAGCACCGTAATTTTTGCATTAGAATATAAAGATATTCTTCCATAAATTTTTATGTAAATTAAACAGTAATTTATGATAACATAATCCATTTAAATCAATGTCAATGATACTACATTTAGATAATGAGAAAAAGCACAAATGTGACATTAAAATCAGAAGTGAATCTAGACCACAGTTGTAAATGCTGCTTGGCATTTAAACTGCATTTAACAGCTCATACAGGGCAGTGAGACTCCACAGGACTCAGGAAACTTTTCTCCAAAGGAAATCACAGCAGAAGTAACAGAAAGGAAAGATACATCCCTTCCCTCTGAAACTCCCAAACAACAACAACAAAAAATACTAGTAATTGAAGTGGTGCATACTGAAGCAACAGTAAACATTCAATTGCTGTACATGTTGGGTTGACTACTATCATAGCTCTAGTAGTATCTGAACACTTCCCAAACAAGTAAGAGTTTGCTACTTTTCCATCTGAAGTGAAAGTAACAAATGAGGTGGTAGGGATGCAAAGAAACTTTTAAGATATTAACAAGCCAAAGAGAGGAAATTTGCTTACCATCAGGAAAGTCAGACGAAAATACTTAAGTGCAGTTCTTTTGGTTCACATTAATGAACTTGAAGTACATGCTTAAAGTCTTAATTTTGTTAGTGACCAAAGTGCTTGTTCATTTATTCATCCTGCTTCTGCTCCAGAAGATTCTGGTCAAAGTCACAGACTATGACTTTGTGTCTACACACAGTTCTAAGTATGAGAAATAAAACCCTCTAAACAGAAATAACATTGACAGCTATAAGAGACATGGAACAAGCATGAAAGCTGAGCAAGTTGATACCTATCTCCTCAGAAAGTTCATAGAATAGCTAGACTTGCACACAGTGACAAAAACAATGTATGTGAGAGTAATAGGACCAATATTTTCTCTGAATGGAGAACAATGTGAACCATTCCAGCACAAGTTAATAATGCTGGTATGTCAGTCCCTAGGTACACTGCAGACACGACGACCCTGTTTTACTCCCAAAAGCACAAAACCTATCCATTTAGAAAGGTTCCTAGAACTTCCTTTAATAATTTCTTATTGGGACTTGCTAGCAGCTCCTCTATGCTTGATCATGTCGCCAGGCCAGAAAGAAATAAGTATCTTGCTTTGCTTTCCTTTGTGTTGTGTGTCAACAGGGTACTTACTAATGACAGGCAAAACTTCTGCTTTCCATTTTGTAGGCTCTGAAACACCACCCATTCAGTTACAGGAGATGGAAAAGTGTCTTTTGCTGTGACCTCCTGCCATAGTTCATCTACACCAAGGAACATAAAGCTGAAACTCCCAATAATGGGACTATGAGTCCCAGAGATCCTTAGATACATAAACTAATACCAACTGTTATACTGCAGAAATCACTTTGTATAATGACAAAACTAGGAAAAAAATGTGCTTTTTTTCTGACAGGTCTCATGTTGTTTATTTGCAGATGCACTGAAGTTGTCCAAATAAACCAGCAAAATAATCTACATAAATCACCTTAGGTGCTATGCATAAACAACACTTACTGCAAGGAATAAATTTTAAAAAACCAAACAAACAAACAAACCCAAAACAATAAGGAGATGAAACAATAATGTATTTTTTTTCTGTTAATATATAATATTACTTCCAGATCTAATTCTTTAACAAAGATTATAGCAGATATATTTTTGCTTTGTATGTTGTGTAATCAAACTGGTTTAGAAATCTTCAATAATGAACATGTTGCTATTACTATAAAGTCATATAAAAGTAGGTGAGCAGCTGTAGCCTAATAAACACACAGCTGAACAAAGGAAACTGCTGACAAGCTGTAATCTTGTTTTAATGTAAATTCTCATGTGTTCACATCATATTTTAATTGTACACAACAATAAATAAGCTTCTGTCACTAGCAGTTTCTCATAAATGGGCTAATGCTAATTATCCCTCTATTTTCAACCACATAGTTTTAGTGAAAAGATTAATGTCAGGAAAATAACACAAAAATAATGAGCTTTGCAAGCCATTTGAGTTGCAGAAAATACTATACTTTTCTTGATTTGATTTTTCTGGTTTTATATGAAAGCTGTGACAACTCTCTCATAAAGCACCTCAATATTTCAAACATTATATCTAGCAATATATTAATTATGAAAGAAATATATAACCCATTTCCCTGAATTTTTCTTCAGATTTTTTGTAGTGGTGAACTGAAAATGAAAATGTGCAACTCAAGCACCATCACTGAATTTAAGGGCTGGTCTTTCTTACATCTGGAAATATATAATCAAGTATGGTAAAGTTTCCCTTCTCTTCTGGCCTTTGTGCACTTGGCATTAGGAGATGTGTTTGTTTGGTCTGAAATAACTTGTACTAGTCTGAGAAATTATTTTAGCTCTGCCTAATGGTAAGATACAGCATCAAAAAAGAATGGTTGTCCAGCAAACAATCAAGAAGAAAGAGCCCTTTGAGCCAACCAAGCGACACAAACTCACTCTTTTTATCAGATTGACCCTTCTAGTTACACATCTGAAGTTTCCAGACAGAACCAAGACCACAGTTTGAGACTCAAAGGTGATGCTTGCACTATGCAGTGGTCCCTAGACCAGACACACATACTTTCTGTACTGCAAGTGTGCTCTCAGGTCTGGCTGCAGCACAGCCCCCTCTGCACGGAGGAAGTTGGATGCGGGAGCACACTGCGTGGGTGAGTGTGTCTGCACCTGCAGCCTTGCAGAGCAGTCGGGCTCATGGAAGACTGGGGGATGCAGAGGCTACTGCACCTACAGCTGCTTTATTAGGGTGGGACCAACACCTGTCCAGCTGTTTCATGTACGTTGGTTGGTTTTCTGGTTGAAGAGAAACACTCCTCTTGCTTTCCTTAAAACAAATTGATGGGCTATAGCACTTGTGTCCCACATGACATTAGCACGATACCACTAAATACTGTATTCTTGAGTCTTTTGGATCAGGGTTCAAGTAACTCGCAATTCTCACTATCAATGTGACTGTGGCTACACACCTCATCCAGTGATGACACAATAACTCATGGTGGCTTTGATGCCCCTTCTCATTCGCTACAGTGTTTCTGAATACACACAGCTTCACTGAAGTGCATTCCCCACTACGGACATTATAACATAGAAGTCCAGCTCTGATGCATTTTCTTTGCAGCAGAGTGGGAGATACATCCCCGTCCATCAGAGGGGAGAAAAGAAGGGTACATGAGAAGTGCCACAACCTCCAACCTCTTTTCTTCCTCTCTTCTGGAGCAGAAAGGCTGCACGCTGAACCAGTAGGTTGGGTGGGGACCTGGATCAATGCCGCACTACAGAGGGTACAGGCTGTACGGAGCAGGACATGAGATTCTCATCATACTAAAATCATTATATTCAGTAGTCTCAAAATCTAATGTGTTTCATTTTGTTGGAGAATTACATTCAGAACTTCAGTGTTGCCAAGACATTAAGAGAGTGTTCATCACTCCTTTACATTTCTCACCTCTACCCATTTCAAGACATCATTTTTCTTTCTCACATACAGGTGTTAAGCAGTAGTCAATGTTGCTCCTTTCACATTCCAATCCATATCCTGCCACCGTTCTTTGCATCTGGCCTTACTCCCAGATGTTTCAGGGTCACTAAATCACTGTCAGACTGATTACATTTGTATTACACTTTCTCATCTAAGTTCAATTTTAAGTTCTTTAAGTACTCCACAAGGTATTAGGCAAAAGTTGAATAAAACAATCTTGGCAGACTGATGTTTGGGTTTTATTTTCTAGTAAGGATAGACAAATCTGGCTTGCCTCATTTCAAAGCCATTTGAACTTCATGGGTCAAAAGTTTGATTACATCATTGCTGGGTTCATCTCCCATTTAAAACAATTTGTTAAAAGGGGCGTGAGGAGAAAGACACATACAAGCTTTACAACCCAAAAGCCAACTGATACTAGTCTTGTTTTCAGGAAGATAATCAGGCTTCCAACATAACTTAGTCTTATATCACAGCATCCTACTTCATTTTATTTAATCTTCTTGAAATGTACAACTGAGGGAACTTTAATGTAATTAAGATTGTTAAACAAAAGACTTCATATCCCACAGAATTTCTGGTTCCTTATCAGTTCTTTGGTTTCTTCTTTCAATCCTTTTATAAGACAAATAAAGGACCAGGACTTAAAATACCTCATGATTTGGGCAACCAAACCAGAGAAACTTTTGTAGGTCTGACATTCATGAGTAAGTAACTAGTACTTCCAGGAAATTAAATTTCCTTAGGAATCTCTGTAACTAAATTTGGACAATTAAGATATTTTAAATCCTTGCAAATTTTAAAACTTTTGGCCATTATGTAGATGGAAATACTAAAAAACAGGATAAATTATAACAATGAGAAAATTTAAAAGGATTACAGAAGAGAATATAAGCCTAATAGGTGTACACACACAAGCACATAACAGTATGCTAATGCAATTATGTGCTCTTGAGATAATAAATAGCTATGCAAAACTGAAGTATGAAGCTGCAAGAGGGAAAAAAAGATTTTGTTGAAATCTGCAGTGGTCAAAATGTAAGATGAGAGAAGGCATTTTAACATTTTTGGGCTTCCAATCTCCAATATCCATTGCTTTCAGCTTCATTAAAAACAACATCAAAAAAAGTAAATTTCAAGAAAAAAACCAGGAGCATCTGGAACTGAGGAATAGAGCGAAGAATCAAAAATACATAAGTAGAGGTGGAAATGTAGAATAAGACAAGTCATGAAAAAGATTCTATCAAATACAATGGTGATAAAGAGAAGAGATTTTAAAATCAATCACGGTTAAATAATATCACTTTTGAAATGTAATATATATTTCATCTTGGAACTACAATTACATGAATATATTGCATGAGCATCTCTCTGATGCCATCAGAGCTCTTCAGTGGAGCCACAGCCCACTCCAGCAATCCTGAGAGCATATTATTTAGGTCTTTCAATGACACCTGTAATTTTTTTTCAGCAATAGAAATTTTTTCTCACCAAACTAAAATTGCTAGAAATAGAAATATTGCTATATTAGCAGAGTCAAGGTCTCACATAACTGACTGATACGTCTTGCACAAACTACTCCGAGCTGTCTTAGAGCTATGGACTTTGAAAATAAATATTGTGTGCTATTTTGTGAATCCACCCCCATTTATACTGCAAATACTAAACTGTACTAATGACTTAAAATTACAAGAGGGACCTGATCTTTATAAACTACCATTCCTTTTTTGCTCTATGCACACCTGCTGTTTCATCACATACGCTAAAAATTACCTTTTACAGTATTTAAATACTGGTAGTACCTTGCAGAAAAGTAGCAGTATGAGGATGTGTTAATATACTCATTTCCATGGGAATTGCTTGATTGTAAAAGATTAATGTGACACTGATTTTAGCTCTAACCTGCTTTGTGCAGACTGTTGCTCTAAGGAAAATAAGCGACACACAGCTACTCAATAATGACTCTTACTAAAAATTTTACAGCTGACAAAATGCTGCTTTACTACTAACCTCTGCAGAGCTTTTCTGCTCCAGCACTCGGAACAAGCAGCCCTGTGCCCAAGCTCCCTCGGGAAATTCTGCCTTTATATCTCCCCAAGCCCATTGCAGGGAAAACCTCTGCCCAGAGGACACATAGTGAGCCCTGTGCTGGCACTTCCCTGGAAATACTGGCCTCTTGCATGAAAAGCCACAAAGGAAGCACTCAGTCAGAATAAGCAAAGGGTATTCTACCTCGACTCGTCCTTCTATTTTTAAGTGATTAAATGGGACAACAGTAAATTGCAGTTACAAATAATGGCTTTTTTGTTTAAATTATTATTTTGGTAGAGTCCACTGTTTAGCATATCTACCACACATTACATATATATGCATCACATCCTGTATACATGGCAGATTTTTTATATGTGCATTTTGTTTAGCACAGGCAGGGCAGGTTTCACTTTAAATCATCTTTTTCTCATGTGATTCTAGTACGCAGTAAGTCTATACATCATAATTTCCAAGGATTTACAGCACAGAAACCAGATTTTCATCCACAAGGTAAAATACAATACACTATGGAACATACCATTTTGCCTTTTCAACGTATACTGAGGTTATACTCCACAGCAGTTAAGTACACAAATATAATTCCTTTAAAAATAATTTTATATCCTTGGAGCTACTGGATGATATGAAATGACATGCCATTGTTGTTCATTTCTAATGAACACTACATATTTCTGGAAGAAGTAGTCTTTCACTAATATTAAAGAATTGAGGTAATCATAAGCTTTTGACAAGACTGAGAACTGTGTGTCAACTTCAACACTCTTAAAATGCCCCCCGAGTGGTCTAAAACAACAAGCTGTATAAGCAGAGTAGAGCTGGAATGCAAACAGTGAGATATTCTTACGCTGCATCGTATGAACTCATCAACTGGGCACTGCATTCCGGAGAAAGCATCTGCTGTGGGAAATTTAGGACAGTAATTCACAGCCCATAGAACACTGCATCACCACAAATTATGTTTGTTATAAATTTATAATGATATTCATACAAAAACATTACATTTTAATAGTTTAAAGAAATTACAGCACTGGGCACTTTATAAATGTTTAACTAGTAGAGTCTTCATAATTTAAAATGTTGATGTTACATCACTGAAGATGCTGGGTTGAAATACTTTGAACTTTGAGAGGAGGGTTAGTATCTATAGAAATCTACTGAAAACCTAACCTCAGTGCATACAAATGCTATTTTTAAACATAACCTTGTTTCAAAACACTTACATGGACCACAGACATCTGAAATTGCGCAGCACCATGTTCATAAAGCCCAGAAACGATTATCATCGCCAAGGATTAACCTGTGAGCATGGGCCCTCTGTTGGGGAACCTTAGGAGTAGGAAATGCGTTAACCAATCATCAGATGAATGAGATATCCCGGGGAAAAAATTAAGTATTTTGCTTTCTTTCATTGTACTGATGTTTTGACTGCTGCTTCTAAAGTAATTTTCATCTTTGATCTTTCCAACAATTTCTAACTTCTTAAACAGTGCCTTTGTTTTGCTCTAAATGGTCGTATTGCTTGGTCTCATTGCCACCACCAGCATACCTCTGTTGTACTTCAATATTTTTACTCACAATTTCCATCAGACAGACAACCCGTATCTGAAATTCCCTGTCAGGCTATTTGTCTCCTTTGCCTAATTTATGTGCCTCAGAGTCCCCTGTTTTCAAAGCCTAATGGCCAAGGAATGTCTCCCTCTACAATAAAAGCACCCCAACTATATTCCCTGCTTTTCTGCATCCACACACTGGCTTTAAAAATCAAGCTCTGTATGATGTGCAAATTTGCTAATGGCAAGATTTTTGAAAAAAACAGCTTTTCAGCAGTGCTCCAGCCTTATAAGATGAAGAGAGCAAAGATACAGACAAAGTGAAACACAGCTAATGTTTGTTGGGTGCCTTGTTAAAGTGCCTAAGTTGAAATATGTTTTTAAAAAATCAATAGATTTTTTCAATAGTTTTAATGTTTCAATACATAGAAACATTGGCAAGGAAAATAAGGGAGCGATGAGGATTAACAGAGAGGTTATGTCAAGACGTTTTACTCTGATTGTCCACTACTAGGTGATTTAGAAGTCAAAGGGAGGAGCACTTCTTTTCAGTAGGGAATCAAATTCCTACATTCAATTTCATCCTGGTACATTGTAGCTAAAATTTTCCTTACACAATGAAATGCAACAGACTATTTCACCTTTAGTAAACTTGTCAGCAAGAAGACGGTGAAAGAGAAGAGATGTAATGAAAATAGGAGGTGTTGTTGAAGGGTTTGCAATGCAAGTTTGCAAAAAAGTAACAGTAAACCATTTTACATGTAACTGTATCTCATCTTCAACACTGGCGCCCAAAATCTTAAAAAGCTCTACTAGTTTCTGGTAAAAACTTCACATGAAGACTAAGGATTTTAAAATACTTCTCTGACCATAAGAATTTAAATTTTAAATAAAATGAGGATCCTTTTATACTAGTAATCAACTGGTCAAACATCCATACCTGCTTGCACAGAACTGATCACTGCCCAAGGATCTGTTTTACCCAGAACGGTCATTTTGAGTCAAATTATTTCCAATTAAGGAGAGTCACTTTCAGGCCATTCCTTGATCCTATTTTGAATACACGAAACAAGCTGGATTGTTCTCTGGAGCAAGAAATTACTTTTTACTATGCTTGGATTGAGCTAATCACAATGAGGTCCCGGTCCACAGACTAATGAAATTCAATTTTAATAATGATGAAAGCAGCACCTACAGCTCAGATGCTCCCATTAATGCTACAGAACATAGAAATACGTGCAACCTGGTATTAACATTCAAGCTGAGAGAAGATTTTTAATAATTGAATCCTATTTGATTGGTGTTGATAGATTCTCTTAAGCAAAATGTTATCTGAGGACCATGATTTTACCACAGGTTACATGAAGCCTAGTATTTTTGATAGAACAGGCTTTGGGGCTCCAATAATCAGTGGTAAAAAAAAAAAATCTCAGCTTAGATCAAGCTAAAATAAAATTTTGATTCTCACAGTTGCTAAAAATTCTTGAAACTTTAAGAGTATCCCAAGACATACAAAAAAGAAAATACACTGTGCTTGCAGCTATAGATACACAAGGATATGAACCATATCACATAAAGTGAATTGGTAGTCCTACCATTCACCATCCCAGCCTTCTCGGCCACAGAACTGATACTATCCTACATGTCATTTGATGCAGCAAATGTAGCCAGAGATGTACTAAATTCACACAGCAGAACAGGATTCTGACATAGGCAGACATAAGTGATCCTATAAGCCTAGACAATCTGATCAAGACTTAAATTGATCAAGCTTTTTCCATGAGAAAAAAAAAAAAAAAGCAGAGCATTCCTGTACCTACTAGTGCTTTGGGTCAAAGAACAGCAAAGCCTTCTCCAATCTGGTAACAGCTACAGAGCTTCAGGACAGGATCCAAAGTCAAGACGGAGGATGATAAGAATTCCAGGGACTGCATCAGTGACTGAGACTTAATCATGAATACTCATTCTGTTTCATTTCATAAGACAGAAGGATAAACACCAGAATAAACCCCATCAGTATATAACTTTAGAATGCTGTGCTTAAGAATTCTGGTCACCCAAAAGAAGGTAATTGTAAAAATCAAAAAGGCAAATTAAAAGGAAGGCCAATCAGAAATGGAAAGGCCTATTAAAATTCTGTCAGTGCTCTAACCAAGTGTGTAAATCTAAGTATCAAAATATTCTCCCCTCTCCTCCAGTAAAAACCACAGAACGCAAATGCCAAAAGAAGAGAAAGTCAAGGACACTGATAACATGCTGTCCAACTAGTCAGCATCCTGAAAACACTCCAGGAGGTACTCAAAGTATAAGTGAGCCTGAATTTAGCTCTTCACAAACTCCATAAGCCAGACACACAGGTGAAACATGCACATGCCTCTAAGGTGAAACAGTATCTAATCATTTCAGATTGAAAATGAAAATGCTTATCAGGCCTATAGCGAAAAGTTGTGTCTGGGATTTCAATACTCAGAATCTAGTTAGGTCAGGTAAAATTAACCATGTATAGTACTATAAAGAATGCCATAGGATCTCAAATGTAAATCAACTTCAGCACCCCTCTCACATGTGGGTATCCTTAGTATTACTAGACATACAAACAACATTTTCATGCAGTACTTTAAATAAGTCTTTTTTGAAAAGCTAGGTTATCCTTAATACCACGTATATAATTATAGATGAAATAACACATATCTTAGGACTTGATATTTATTCTAGAATGTGCGACAACAAACCGGAATATTATTAAGTTTTGATTATACAAAAATCACACTGATTAATTGTTTTCCTTCCCAGCTACTTAGAATGCTTTACTAAGCTAAAAAAACCCCTTCCATCAGGTTTTAACGGTGGAAGTACAATATTTCATTTCCATGAGCATTTGGTAGAGCCCATATGACATTACAAGCTAAATATAAAGTTCAAAACACAGCTTCAGTGAGACTTACACAAAAAAAAAAAAAATCCAAATTACACAGATAATTAATCAACATTGGCTCAATTTTCATTCCTGTAAACAATGAAGTGCTGCAAAGGGGCTGTGCCACAAGAGCACTATGCCCATCAAACAGTGAATTTCTTTAAATTCCACTAGTTATATTAGTTCTATTCAAATAATTGTTTATTTATTGTTTAAATTGTATTAGAATAGTTGTGATTAGCTGCATTCATCTTCTGAGTAATTTAAACCAAGTTTTCTCAAACCTTTGTTGTAAAACTGAACATACTGCTTCCTGAGCAACATATGGCCTGGTCCAGCAATCCAACTCACAAATACCCCTGCAGACACCCATATTCATTGGGAACATTGTAACATTTTTTATTAAAAAGTGTCATTAGATTGTATTTCAGTTTAGGCAAAACTGAAAAAGCCATACTTAGGAGCTTACTTCGCAACTAGATGAAAACCCAGTGGAGGAGGAGGGGAGAACAGTCTCACTCGCCCCTGGGGACAGGGCAATTTCACCACCTCGCTTGCTGCCCCTGTGTCAGGGTATGGCAGAGCCTGAAAGTGCCATGGCAGAAGGCTGCCAAGTCACGGTGGCGGCTGGAGGCCTTCCCATTTCTCATCTCTGGAGATCCTCTCCAATTTCATTAAAACTGTAAAAAACCCCCACTGCCTGAGAGGGCAAACAGGAGCTTCTTCACACAGCAGGAACGGTGAAGGTGCACTTTCCTTCCCATATATTTGTTTCAAAAGATTTTGAGCAAGGCATCCTGTTATGATCTGCATAATGTATCCTACTGCTGATTAGGTTTTTCATATTTGGGAGGATCTAAGTTGTCTGTATCTAATGAAATGCTCCCTTTTAACATATATACAACAGTAATGTCTTAAGGACATTATCCTTGTAGACTGAAGCCAACAAAAGATGGTCTATAAAGAGGGGGTGCAACTTGAAAATGAGAGACTAACACTAGTGAAGGACAGAAATTGTTCCTGTAAGAGTCACCCAAATTTTAAAAATACATATAATTTCAGGAAAACTTGTTTGTTTATAGTGACTATACCTATACATGTCAGCAAACCACAAGTGAGTATTGTGTTCACAGTCTAACAAACATCTCTGTCATAAAATTATTCCTTAGAGCAATGGAATATTATGGATTATTTTAGCCACAAATGAAATTAATTACAGGCTGCTTAAAAGATTCAGATCAGGAGTAAGATGCATAAAAAGTTTTCTCCAGCTAATTTGAGATTGTTTGAGTTCTGTGCTCCCTCAGCAGGAGATACACCAACAGGTTCCCACAGCCTTTTAAGACCACGGGAGAACAGACACCACTGGGAATTGCTGCACAAGCACCTCCTTCTGGCGCTGAGTCCTTGGAGCTGAAGCTGCAAAAGGGATGCTATCTGAGAAACTCTTGGGATTTTGCTTTACCTTCTCTGAGGGAAGTTCCCTATAGATGTACTTGTGGGAATCTACTGAGGAGCAAACCTCCAGCAAGAAGTTCAACTTACCGAGGGATTGCAGAACTGCTACCCTAAATCAAACATTTGTGTACTTGGACTGCATATCTCTCCAAGCTCTAAACATCTTCATAATGCATGATCAGGGATTAATATAACAGGGATCTAATCTAGGGCCAGTTGCAGTAAAAATATACACATACATTTTTATATACAAACACTGAGCTGTCTATTCAAGAGATGAGAACACAGCAGATCTTTGTATAAAACTGAGGATGATGTCATTGCTAACCTACATGGCAGAAACACTTCAGGACACCATGGTTTGAATGACATCTTAGACATAGTGATCAGTGGTTCCCCGGGCTTTGGTACATTTGAAACAGGGTAGTAAATTTGCCTGCAGGTACATAGTGATACGGTTGCTGTGGCTCCAATTGGCAGCAAAATCAAATTAAAGTTCAATAGTCCTACAGTGAAATTAATGAATGCTACGGAATTTTGCCACAGTTCATGTATTATCATTCTAGCCCTAATGTCTTTACTACACAGCCTAAAATGATTTCACAAATCCTTATACATATCCCCATGGGGTATATAACATGCAGATGACATCCTAAATGTCTTAGTTGCTCATAAAAAAAAAATGAACAACTTTTTGACAGTTATGATACAAAAATTAGTGAAAACGAGATTCTAGAAAGACAATCAGGAGAAAAGGGTGTGATTTAGGTAGAACTCAATATCCTTTCTGACTAATATATAAGGAAAAAGTCATAGAACAAAAGCTCCCTCTTCACAGTGAGTGCAGAAAGCCTAATATTTACTCATTTTTCTCAGAGGAATCTTTCCTTATTACTACATGGAAGTAAAAAAGAGTGTTCTCTTGTTCTGAAAGCTGAAATAATTTATTTGTGAGTACAGAGCTGTAATCTCCCAGCGATTATGTGTCCAGTGGAAAGATATTGGCTAGTTCTATAAAAAATGCCTTTACATTACACACTAGACGATAAATTGGGATGGCAGGCAGATTTTTTTCCTCTGGGGAAAAAAAGAAATTAAAAACTTCTCAGTAAAGCAGGCAAAAGCTCAACTACCTGCTTCCCAAATGAAAATTTCTTCTGCTTCACAAAAAAAAAAAAATTATCTAGATAATTTATTGGACTCATTTTAGGATGCATTATATATCTTCACAGAAGAGATGGAATGATAAGATAGTGATTTCCATGACAAGTGGCAGGAGAGGCTTCCAGAACAAAAAAAGACAAGAGATCACTTTTCTGATGTCACCAATCAGTCACAAAAATGCTGCTAAAAAGATGAAGTATCTGAATCTGAATAGCAGCATTGTCTAACCCAAGATGAAGCAACCAGAACAAGAGAGTTCGAGCAATGGCTGAAGGAAAAAAACCTCCAAATCTTGTTCCTTGAATCAATAATTTTATTCAGTTTCTGTTCATTATATCAATGCCAGTGAGAGAAAATTCTTGTAAAAAACCTGGTTAACCTGTGCTTGACAGAGCCCAAAGCTTTGAAAACCAAGAGGTAATTATAAAGAAAACAGAAAGAAGAGAGTCAATGCTGCCTCTTTAAAGCTTTTAGATGATCTTTACTTACACAGTTTCAGAAGTTAGCTCAAAGCGTATTTTCTCTCCTAATGATTCCTTTTTACAGCAAAATAAAGCTTATAAAAAGGGATGCTCATAGTGATTCCAGTATTAAGTCTGTACAAAGTCTGGCATATATCTTTATTTCCGTTTAAGAAATGAATGCAACAAAATTCTAGGAAAACATTCAGTGAAGAAAGTGCTGCAAGAAGTTTATATTGTCCCGTAGTCAATTTGCTGGTCAAATTTGACAATGATCATTAAAAAATCCGAACAAACCAAAACAACAAACTTCAATCTCCAACTTTTTTCAAGAAACCTTCCACTCACTGGAGATAAAACCCAGTGATTTAATTATTAAGTTAAAACAACATCTAGAGTTCATCAAGGTAAGGTCATCTTGTACATCAGCAAATTCTCTGATATGTTTTAAAGTGAAGACTCTGAATTTGAGAGATCTGCCTCCATTGGCTCACTGCAGTCATGTAAAACACTTGGATAAAGGTTCAATAGTCATACTGCTATGTCCTTCCTTATTTCCAGCAATACATGCCATAAAGGCATCTGTAGCATAATCACACGGACCTCTTTTTGCACATTCCTGTCTTACATAAGCAATACCTGTGTCTGTACCAGGAAAGCCAAAGTAACCACAAATTGAAACGTTGCTCTATATAAGCACTGATTGGCAACAATGAAAATTGGTGCGCTTACCGATCCCTCTATTAAAATTTTGCTCTGGTATTGAAAAATACTGCTCTAGGCTTCAAAATTCAGCTGATGTGGGCTGAATCCTTCTTTAATAGGTATGATTATATTTCAATGTCTTTTGTGATTATGACAATTTTGACAAGATAATAATCTCTCCTGAACAGGACTTTTTAAGGTTTAGAGAAATAACATATGATTTATTAAATAATCTGTCAAATTATCTATGAACCCTGCTTTCAAAAGAAATCTTATTATCTCATTACAATAATTACAGAAAATCTATGCCTGATGTTATAAATAACAAGTACCAGGTATACAGAGGAGAATACTGGAACTTAAAGCACAGGACCTTGCAAGGTTCAAAAGGTGACAGCATAGCTTTGTTCTCTTACAATAGTCAATAGAACTTTCCCTGTTAAGTATCCTGCACACTAGGTCAACTTTCGAATCCTAGGCTTCAAAATGGAAAGAAATAAACAAGTCTGTAGCTATGCTAAAATTAAATAATCTACATATGTATATTGCAACTTCCTTGATCTTTCCTTCCCTCACACTTTGTTGCCTTTTTGCCTCATATTGCTTTTGGAGAAAAGCAAAAGTCAGTTCTGTGCATCACAACAATTATTCAGAAAAAGAAGCAGAGGTACAAGCTAAAATCGATTGGAAGTATCTTTAGAATTTTAAACATCATATCAACTTTAATTTTATATATTTATGCTTCTTTTAGGGCAAGATAGGTCCAGGCAAAACAGGGAAGAAGGGTATGGTGTTTAGTTTCCTGTGATGTAATTACAGTAGGCAGGAGAAAGAGGACAAAACTTCTGAAATCTCTACAAGGGAGTTGCTTCCTTTTAATTCCTGCTGCCATGGATTACAGTCTTACTCTAGTAGCCAGCACTGCACTTGCAAAATTGAAGTACCTACTGCCTCTTACTCTGGGGTAGTTACCCTCTTTTAACCGACAGCTCCTGCTCTTGGAAAGTAAAGGATGAACTACTCAACCAACGCAAGGCTGTTGACAATGCAGGCAAAGCTTCTTATTAAGACACTTCAAGATAAAACCCCACAGTATTATCTGAGAGAATGCTACAGATACTCAAAGTTTTCCTTCTAAGCTACCTGAAAGATACAAGCTGCTGTCATTCCACTGTGTTGGAGCACGACAGAAGAGAACCTCCTATGTGTCAATAACATCACCAGAACAAGCCCCCACACGATTCCCACTGCCTGGTGCTCTAAATTACAGCCACTCCAGCACGAGTGGTCCCTATAGCTTGGGAAGAATGAGGACTCAACAGCCCATGCACAAACCTACTCCGAGTATAAAACAGCCTTTTATTCACCGTGAAATAAACCACTGTGTGTCTGAACAGGTATTTAATGCTACAAGGTTAGTTCTTTCAGAAGGCATTCAGAAAATGGTTTCAGTAATTTACAGAGCTGAATTACTAGGCAAATATAAAAATAGCATGAGTTATTTAAATAGCTGCTGAATGGTTAACTGAAATAGGAGAATTCCTACAACCATTTTTGTAAGAGTTTTTAAGTGTAGAAAGCTATCTTCTCCAGAAAAGTGAAATTTAAAGACATGATAGTCAACTCAGCATATTTTGTTTTAAAAATTATTTTAAAATATTCTTTCCTTTAAGAGAGGAAAAAACCATCCACAACCATTACCAAATGATACAAAAGAAACACACAGACTTTGAAAAAGGTTAGATGTCAACTCACCAGTCTCTTTACAATTTTCAACAAAAGCTTAAGTTCCCGTGTATCTTTTTTGGACTTCAGTACTTCAGCAAAGCTGTCCATGTTTTCTGGAGACATACTCTCCTCGTTGGTCCCTCCATATAGCTGAACCAGCAATAACAAGCACTGTGAGGCACTCACAAATATTTCAGTATCTTCACTGGGAAGCTAAACATAAATGAGAAATTAACAAACAAAAATCAAATTCCAATTTCAGAAAAATTGCATGTCACTGGGGAATTGGAAGAGTATTAACATTTGCATTGTGCCAGGAAAGAATCATTTCTAGTTGATTGACTCAAAATTCCACTAAACTAATCTTAACAAAGTGATGAAAATATAATTAAAATATATCTACTCTTAAGCACCAGTATAACAATGTTTCACTATGATTCTGTCAAGTGGTCTATCTAGAGTGACATCATAACAGCACTGGAAATGTTGCTCCCAACTATGTTATTTTATTCTACTTCAAACAGAAGCAGTAATAGCAGAAACTATCATTATAGCCATGATATCTAATCTTCTACGTCATGTACAACATAAAATTTCATTTAATTATTTCTAAATCAAGCCTCTTGAGGTAGACCACAGGCTATCTAGCTATTTAATGGATTTTAAGTAGTCACATCAGGAGATACATTTCAAAGATTTTAAATATTTTCCTGAATTTCAGCTTTTCTGCACTCCTTTGAAGATCAGACACTGCAGCAGGCCCTAGAAATAGGATGGAAAATTCTTTCCTGGGAAGCAAAATTACAAAAAAGATTTAGGGACATGACTAGTGATCATCTTTAAACGAGGTTCTGATAATATGACACCACTATCAAAATGATTTATATATTTCCTGAAAGCATAATCCGGAAATAACAAGTAGACATATTACATTATGCCTGCATTTGGCACTGACAATGACATTTTGGAATGATAACAGGAATGCAATGCCTAGTTTCAGCATAGAGAGTTCATAAATGCTAGTGGAAAAAAATCACAGAGGCAAGAAGACGACAGATTGGAAAACATAATAGCCAAGGACTGAAGGAATTCAGGGTCTATAGAATATCAGAGGGAGGGCAAAAGAGGACTTGATCATATCCTCTCAGTTTTATGTGAGAAAAAGCAGGCTGAGGATAGGCTAATTCCTTTACCTGAAAAAGGACTGCTGAGGGATGATAGCTCAAAACTTAAGACAAAGCAATTCAGATTAGAAGAATAATAATACTTTGATTTCCTTTTTTTCTTTCTCTCTTTAATAAGAGCAATTAACTGCTGAAACAACTTTCTTAGAACTGAGACAGATTCTCCATCAAAGGCAATTCAAAAATCACAATTTTTTTTTTTCTAAAACAGTAACAAACCCATTTATTGTAATGAAGAATTAATTTAGGAAAATCCTGTCTATATATAACCCTCAACTAAATTATTGCAATAGCTTTTTCTCACCTTATAAACTATGACCTGAACAAAATACGTTGGTGGTAGTCTTAACCAATCAGGTATAGAAGTGTAAAAACACCTCATCATTCCCACTCATTTTTTAAATTCTGGAAGTATTATTTACATCAAAGAAGCTAGATTAAAGTACACTAAACAAACCATCCTCACAGACAATAAAAGGAAACAACTTATATAATCTGTCCAACCATTTATGTAACATGCCAAATCATTTCAATAATGACTACTTATTTAATCCACAGTATGAAATGCCAAAATTTTTTCATTTTAAGGAAAACCCATACAGTTACTTTAAAGCAATCCGAACACATCATCAGACATACATCTCTCAAATATTCAAGCAGAAATTCCCAAGGGAACTGCATGCAAATACAATCCTGTTTTCCACTAGCTTCATAGAGTTGCTGTTTAAAACAGACTGAACTGAGATGTAATCTCTGAATATATAGCCCCAAGACATATCACATTCGATTTGACCTAATACTGTGCAAGTGACAGGACCACAGCAGCTATTTCTTCCTCAGTATTGCTATACGGTTTTTCCTCATTCCAGTCTAAATGCCACGTATCTGATTATTTCCTTTCCATCATCCTGACTTATCTAGTAACTTCATCAATGTAATTAGCAAGGCTAAAATGCAGGAAAAGCTACAAATAGTAACAAGCTTTATAGCTCCATTTATATCTTCAAACCTTAACAAATTACAAAAATATTCTGCTGATTTCACTTGGGACTTTGAGACAACTCGTACTTCCTTCACTGAAATAAAATGCCATTAGAGAAAGGATGGACAACTACTTTAATGTATGTCTCTCACACCTTTTAAAAGTAGCATTCCAAGTTACAGTTTGTTCCTAGATCAGTATAGGCAGCTACATCAACTACTCCCTGAAGAAAATCACAGTACAGGGACGATATTCAATTTTCAAATGCTGTTTGCTGGCTAAACAAAGATAAAAAATGAAAATCAGTGAAAATTTTGGACAGATATATCCTTGGCTGGGTATTGCAGTGGAGGCTGATTCTCTGGGTTCCACAGGCACAAAAATCCCATGTTTAGTCAGTAATCACCACAGCCATACTTGGAAGTGAGACTTATCCCAAGGTTTTTTCCTGAGAAATTCACTAAATATCACAGGAGTGGAAAGGTGCCAGTCTCCATAGAGGACTGCTCCTACAACAAACTTGTGTGAAGAAATACCTAAAGCACCACAAATCCCAGTGGCTCTTCCCAACACCATGACTGTCAAGGAAGCGAATAAACAAGTCCAGCTGGTTAGTGCCATTCTCAAGGGAGGCTGATTCCTCTAGCTCTATATAGGAGAATTCTTCAAATAAAATTTCCAGGTAACATTTCAAATACAGGAAATGAACAAATGACTCTCCACTCTAACCTTTCTAAGCAGGAACACCCAGTGAGTGAGGCAGTGCAACACTTTGCCCTAGGTGAGGAGGAGCTGTGCTTGGGACAATGGCCTTGCTTCTCTCCTCCTGGTGTGCCCAAACATTTATCATTGTTGTCACTGTGTTTTGTTCCCCAACAGGAGAAAGGTAAATCCTTTCCATCCAGTCTGTCTTGGCATCATATAGTCTTGCTCTTCACAGGGTATCAGGCTTTCAGTGACCACTTCCCAAGTATCACTCCACAGTTCCCAATACCTGCCAGTTATGACATCTCATTATTCAATCACCAATGCCAATGAAGTCTTTCATTCCCTGTTGTACTTCAGGCTCTTCTGCTCCTCTGCTTCACCAGAGTCTCTTCGAGCTTCGGTGTTAACTAGATTTTGGGGAAGAAGTTGCCATTACCCTGGAAAATTCAGGGCAAAACAATAGCAGGGCAGATCTTGTATGAAGAGAAAAACAAGCTTGGAGTAGGAAAGGACACTTTTACTCTGGAGGGAATGAGAATCATTGGCCTACAGTCTAAGTCATCAATAATTAAGGTGGAAGAGGAACTCTCAGCGATGTCCTTATTTAAGTATGTCCACATCAGCATTTTTCTCTGTAACTCTCACCATTTTGCTGTTTCACTTCTTACAAGAAGTGATTTAGATGTCAAAAGTTGTAAGCTGGTAAACTGAAATTCAGCACTGGCTGCCAGTCAGTGTTAGCACTGGTTATAAAGAGTAGGAGATCTGAAGAACATTATTGGTATAAAACAAAATCTATGGCTTAAAATATAATAAATACCTGTAACTACAGAAAACCAAAAATGAAAAATCAGCTTTCAAGTAAATAATATCTCATGTTCAATAAGAATAGGAAAAACATAACCATGTAGCTCAACAATGAATATAGATGGATGGTTCAGCTCTTAATCAGAGGGAAGAGCATTCTGATTATTTTTCTAATCAGAACAATTCAATTTGGTAGGAAGTACATTTCCTTGAAATGCATTTACAGCTTTTGTTCTTTCAAGTGAGCAGAAACCCACGAAAAAGCTAGTTCTAACACTTTAAAAGAATATCTGCCCCTTAATATTTCATTACTACATGAAGTTTCCATTTCCTTTACCAGTCTTAGAGGGGATTATGGATTCAGCTGTTCAGCAAGGTAGAAAAGTTCGCAGTACTCCTTGTAGTTTTTAATATTCTTGGCTAGTGTATAGCTTGAAGAAAATCCAGCATCTTAAAATAAATTACTGAAGAACTAAGGTCATAAATTTTGCCACTCTCTAACTCAAAACTGTAGATTCATTTTTCACTTATTTTAAAATAATACCTCATGACAAGTCTTCAGTGCAATGAAGGCAGTGTATTACTCGTCACTTAATTTTTAAGGCCATGTTATAACTTCCTGTAAACAAGCCTATAACACAAAATTTTATTTTCTCTTCCTTACTATATATACTATATATATTTGTGTATTTTAGAGTTAATGTGCTGAAGAGCAGGAAGTTTCCTGTTGTTGCACATCTATATTTCTGCAGCCTGTTCTCAAAAATTCCATCATTTTAAACTGAGTTGCAGTGTGTTCATGAATTGCAAACCACTGCAAGAAACGTGTGATCATTTGAGCTGAAGTGGCAGTTTTCACAGCGCTGGAATTGTTACAGCATCTAATTTTAGAGCTACAATGAAACTGCCTGGATTACCCGGAGGGGACACTATTTTGGTGCATTAATGAGGTTATACACATGGAGAGTTTATTAGGATAAGAGATAGATATTCATTAGATCACTAATGTGATTACAGTACACGCTATAAAGGAAGCACCATGGGGATCTATAGGAAAAATGATTTTGCAAAAATTGTACAAATTGTAAAAGCAGAACATCACTATTAATCTACTTGCTTTACTATGCTATTCTTATTAGTAAATACGCACAGTTTTAAATTAAAAATTAAAATATCATACTTTTACCTAAGGCAAAACTGCCATTCTCCTACCTAAAGGAAAATATTTTTTTAAAAACATATATATGTCTACATATACATTCACTTCATTTTAATCTAGGCTAATTGTTGAGAAGCTAAACCCCCATTCTGAAATTCTGTGCATGTAACATTTTCTTCTTTCCTCTGGTGTGTTTGTTTGGGGTTTTTTTTGTTTTTTAGGGTAGCTCTGTGTAGGAGAATTCTTCAAACAAAATTTCCAGGTAACGTTTCAAATACAGGAAATAAACATATGTCTCTCCACTCTAACCACAGAACAGTCTCTATTCCTAGAGAAAGAAATGTGAAATAAATTCTACAGTTATCATTCTACTGCAGTCGTTTTCATTATTCATTAGTAAATAACTTCACATACTCTATAAATGAAGTCTGGGCACAGCCTTAGAGTCAGTGCTACATAGAGACAGAAAGTGCCTAGAAAAGACCATCTCATTCATCCATGTGCACTGAGGCTTGCTTCATATTTGTCCTCTTTGCATTTGGACATGATTAACTGGACTTTCATCAGTAGCATACAGAGCACAGTAACAGTAATCAAGTGCAAATTTTCCCAGTAATATTATAATGAGGAAGCCTACCACCAGAAGTCAAGAGAAGTACTCTCCCAGCAGTCTAGCAGGCTCCAGAAAAGATTGGAAGAGCTACACCTAGGAACTGAATCTAGGACCTACAGAGAACGAAATTCCTTTTCATATACAGATACACAGATACATGGCATGGTTTCTGAAAGTTTGTGAATATCCACACTGAAGTGATATCAATTTTTTTTTTTTTTCAGTATAGTGGGTACATCAAAAATTAGAAGGTGTTTCGTATGTTCTACAATTGCTGCAGGTTTCAGAATAATATTCAAATTACATTTATGTTAAGCAAAGAAACATTATCCAAAAAAGGTAAGTGTAATTAACTTCTACACACAAAACTACCAGGAGAAGACTAAATGCTCAATTTATTTTACTCTCATTGATCAATTATGTTCATAATGATCTTGGGATTAAATATTGAATTCTTCATATTTGTAGTTTTTCCTGCATGACAGAATTTGTAATTGTTTCTCCTTTTGCATTGTTAAATCTCTGAAGTTTCATTCACATGCAATCTAGGTTTCCAAAACTTGCTTTTCTGTGCCTTTAGTGACAGACTAAATCACAACTACAGAAGGGAAAAATTGATTCGAAATTTCTAACACTTTCAAATTTAACTCAAATTGATTTTTTGAGGGAATATTGAGAGAGAAAAACATGTAGCACTTGAGCAAAATAAAAAGAAAAGTAAACGAGACATGGAATAATAAGCTACTTGAGGGATATACATTTCAATGAGGAAAAGCAATTACTGAAAGTGACTAGGAAACTATATAAGTGACTGTAAGAAACTATAAACATGCTAAGATAGGCAGAAATAGCAAAGCAGAGAAAAGAATTTTAACTCAATATTTTAGAGTAATGATTAGTTCAAAATTTAAGACCTCCATTATCTCCAGAAAATAAAGTTCACAAAAAACTGAATGTGTCAAAACAGCAGTAAGGGGTTATGTAGCCACACAGCTCAATGAATACAGAGAACAACCACTGGCAGCTCCACAGAATTTCAGTTTAGGTGGGCCTGAGGCTTTTTGAGGGGTAGGGAGCATTTACATCTTGAGACATGCTCTAGACTTCACAAAGAATCTATTTCTATCTAAAGAGATTAGAGCATAAATCATCTTAAACAAGTGGATCCTAAATGCTAAAATCATTATTCCATTGCTCAAACTCTTCCAAGCTTAACAGGAGTTGTTTAATACAAAAATGGGAAAAAATAATTGAAAAATATAATGCAAGAAACCTAACTGAAATAACTTTCACAGATCCAAACAAGAGAAAATCCCTCACTTACAGAATCTTTACAAAATTGAAAACGAAACAAAACAACATCCATCTATCTATCTATCTATCTATCTATCTAAAGATAGTGGCACTGGTGGTCTTTATCCTTTACCTGTATGTTAAAATCAGAAGATTTAGAGTAAGCATTTTAAACAAACTGGAATCTGCAGAAGTACAGAACAAAGCAAAACCTAGTGGTAATTTACAGCCATGCTTCTGAAATACAAGGGCAAGTCACAATCTAATCAGCACATGCTAACTATACAATTATCCTATCCTTTAATTAAAAACTTATAAAACCAGGTGGTATAGGCTGAGTTAAAGCTTGGCCTCTAATTTTCTGGTCTTTAAAAAGTTAATAGAATTTAAATTTATGGCTAGCTTCACTTTAAAAGAACATTTGCATCTCTTCATGTCATACTATTTATCATACATAGCGATTTTTTTAAATCAATAAAAAATAAATTAAAGGAATTTATAAAGATGAAATATTAAATAGTTGAAATTCAGTCACTTTGTTTTAGGTCGTTCAGAGAACATTCCCAAAAAGCCTTTGTCAATAGCTGGTTTAAATAAATCCATCAAAGGAGGACTTAGCACCAAGTATAATGCCAAAAATTAATAAAAAAGGAATCACATACTTCCTCAAAATAGAAGATGGCAGACAATGCTAAAGATAGCAAAAAGATCACAGTACTAATACCACAAAAAACCTGAAAACCTCTATTTAAATGAAAAAAGAATGGGTCTGGAAGAGAACACAGTGAATCTGAAATGCCTTTAAGTGAAATAACCTGGAAAGGATACTGTGATAAAGCGCAATTCTCACATACCATTTTAATGGCTTTATGCTGACTAAAAGGCTGATGCAGCCTCTAAAAGCACTGTCCAGCTCAAGAAGCATTTCTCTACTACAAACCATTACACACAGTAAATATAGATCTCTGTATGACAGAGGTTGAGCTGATGGGATACATTAAGGCCACAACGCAGCACTCTGTGGGAATTTCAATGCAGTGCTGTGACATCTAGTAAACCCTGAAAAGAACTGCCTTTAAACAGACACACTTCAAAGATGTTTAGAGATCACCAGGGACCACTCCCACTCATAAATCCCTCAGGATTTATTGTTGAAATAAAACAAAACCCTTGAGAAAACTCAGAAGGCTCAAACCCGAGATAATAATATTAAAATACATCACTCACTGCAAGCTAAGTTTGCATTTAGTGATTTTTTTAAAGGTAGCAGTACCACTAGTTTCTAATTTTGAATGCCATCCTTTCCCTGTGCAGTGGTGACTAGTCCATTCTGAAGGGCTAAATGTTGGCTATACATATGTATCCAAATAGAGAACTCGCAGTCTGCCCCTCATCCCACTCCTATGCTCAGGACAAACAGCCTTACTCTGACATCACTGGTAACCTGCAAGCCACTGTGACCTATAACATCTTACAAAGTGTTAGAGTACCAGGTGGGAGCTTATGAACAATGAGAAAGCAGTAACAGAGCTCTAATACGTTGAATTCAGTTGCATAAGTCCAACTTCAGCAACATTCCCTAAGGTTACAAACAAGCAAACTCTCACCAGTTGAATAAGCCGGCTAATCAGGTCTGTCAGGGGTTTATTGATAAGCAGAAGGTCTTCAGCAGCCTGCGTGTCCCCTCCTGCACCAGATTTCTGCGCCTTAACAAGAGAAAAATAAAATCAACAGCAACCTTGGTGATTATTCGGTTAAGAGGAAAAAAATTAGGTCCATTAGGTGGTCGAAGTGTGAATGGGATGTTTGAACAAAGATGTTTGTGCACTCTTTTCTAGTTAAGTATTCCTGGGCTCCCAACGAGCAGTTACACTCTCTCTGTGACACTAAGCACAAAGCAAAGGGACCCAGGCTGTTGTGCCATTCTGCACAGGCTGAATACACTGACCTGCAGGACATTTCTTCAGCAAAATGCAATAAACTGAACATGCAAAAGATACATCTGAAGTCATAAATGTTTTAAGTATTTATAATTTCTGTCAACATGAGATGTCTATTTTAACACTGAAGTTCAGCTGTTTGTTCCCCTTTGTCAGAAACAATTTTACATGCAATGAAAACCAAGATAATCAAGGTGACTGAAAATTTAGGATTCTCACCAATATTGTCCAATTTTGCCTGTCTGCCTCACTCTGTATCCTGAAATATTCACATTATATTATAATAATTTAAATTATTTTTGAAATACGAATAATAAACCTTTCAAGCAATAAGATCAGTTACTACTTGCAATTCTGACCACTGCCATCTCCCCATCATCAAGACATACTATGGTCCTAGGCAGCACTATTTATGACCAATCTCTGCCCCAGGGCACCAGAAAGCTCTGCTTGCAAGATTTTTCATTTAACTTCATTACCTTGAACCAGTTTTCGACCATGACCCTATACAGTCAGTCTTCTAGAGGAAAAAAAATAAACATTTTGTCTAAAGAATACAGTCAAAAATAATTTTGTATTGTGTTTCATTTATAGCTCAATCCTAAAAATCACTGTCCAAGTGTAATACTTGGAGGTTTTCCTTTGGTTAAGTGAACAGAAGAGCAAGTTCCCTGAGACAGGTGCCACTACTGCTCAAACTCTACTGATGATACTGATGAGATGAAAGGATAATGCCTTTCTTCTGGAAAGAATTTCTAAATAAAAGAGAACTGAAGAGCTGTTTCTCCAGGTAATATGTCACATTGGTATGTCACTCTCTGAGACCCACCACAATGACCTGGAATGCTGAAGCTCAAGAAGGGCAAAAAGACAGTGCAGAGAAGACAAAAAATGGAATGCTTGTATTAATGAAGAAAGGGAAGCAAGCCACCTTCACTTCAGCAAAATTTACAGCAGCTTTTCCTTGTTAGTACCTGGATGAGAAGACAAACATCTTCCATCAGGGATCTTTGACTATTTTCTTTAACTCTTATCTATTAGTGTCTTTGGAAAGAGAATGAACAACAGCACTAAAGACATTATATATGCATATGAAGGATACACACTATACCATTGTTAAACCTACATTAAGTGGTAGAATCATATAATCACAGAATGTTCAGGGTTTGGAATGGACCTTAAAGATCATCTAGTCACACCCACACCCACACCTCCCCCAGGCAGGGACCCTTCCCACTAGACCAGGTTGCTCATGGTCTTATCCAACCTGGCTTTGAACACTGCCAGGGTTGAGGCATCCACAGCCTCTCTGGGAAACCTGTGCCAGAGTCACAAAACAGAGTCCATATATCAAATTGAAATTGCAAATTCTTTTCAGCTAATGTGGCTCACCTGTGGGACATATTACAACACTTCTCCAAAACAGATATGCAAATTAATCTGAAACTTTGCACTACTTCCATTAAAATACATGTATTTGGACCAGAAAGAGCAAATTCTTGAATGAAGCTGGACACAGTCATCAGCACCATCCAGCATGAATACTGAAGCGCAATGGAAAAGTGGTGACATATTTTGCCTATGCAGCTGGATAAGGTTATCACCTTACACATAAAATGCTTAAATAAAAATGATTCAAGTGGAGGTACTACCATCTGTAAAAGACAAGCCACAAGAATGGATAATACAAGAAAATTTAATTGTTTTTCAAGTTCTGATCTAGATGGTATCTTATTCAAAAGATCTCTATAAAAAAAGTCCAAAAATAATATTTGCGATGCATTTGGTGACATGTGAATATTGGAATACTATGTAGTCAATAACTAATGGCCACCATTCAATAGGGCATGTGTACTGATGTAGAACAGTCAGAGATCTTGTGATGAGTGTTGTCAAGACATGTAAGCCAAGGCAAGTAACACCATTGTAAAATTAATTTTATATGGGTACAGAATAGAGCTATGCTTCAAAACTCAGTTTTCTAGCTGCTTCTTGTTACTTGTTAGCCTTTAAGAGCAAAGCAGTTTACTTTGACAACAGAGAAATAAAACTGCAGCTGGAGTTTTCATGCACCAATAAACTGTTGTATTCTAGTAAAGCAAGAAGAGAATTTGGCTTTGAATGTATAGATTTAATTTTAATCTAAATAAAAATCTTCAATTTGACTAATATTACCAATCCATGTGCAAGATCCTCTTTCTTCACGTGTTCTCCAAAATAATTGGCCTCACCACTTTGTATGGAGCACAAGTACAGAATCCAGCACTCCATGATTACATGGAGTGATGCCAAAAATATGACAACAAGCAATTAGCCTATAAAATTTGATTTATGAAGTGATTCTTAGATGAAAATATCATTACAGAACCTGCTAATAGAGGACTCAAAAAAGACAAGGTATTGTACCAAGACGCACGCAAACCAAACCAAAAACCTCTCAGTGAAATATGGTTTATAACAGAGCTGCTTGTGTAAATCAATGTAGAAAAAAGGAAAAAAGCTCAGTTTTCAACACCAACTTCTTACATTAAACCTACTTAAAAAAACACCCCTCAAAAACCAATCCCCCCACCACAAAGCAATCCCCCCACCACAACACCCTGCAAACCAAAAAACACAGAATCAAAACCAAAAACAAACCAACCCACAGACGAGGGCCTTTGTGGACTAGAGAAGCCATGTCCTGATAAATATTACAACCTGCAATCTTTTGAATCTCTGTCCTTCAGATATACTTGACCTAACAAATCTCTGTTCTTCAGGGGATAATCCCAAGAACATAAGAAACCTAACATGAAGAGTACGTGTTGTTGTTTGCAGTGTAAATACAGAAGTTACTTCCACTTGACTACCTTAAAAATTTGGCAGATCATTTAAAAACAAAGCAGTATTTGCTAGCGTTACATCATGTCTAAAAAAAGATGAATACTTTTTCTTCATAGGTTACTAAAAGAGTTATGCAAAAATTCTTTGAATTGTATCTTTTTGTGCTCCATTTTTAAGGAGGAAGATGTCTTTGTTGGGCAGGAAGCCCTACCAATGCCATAACTTGCAGTGGTACAAACAGAAACCTGGAAGACAAACTGAGTTTCCACCACAAAAAAATTTGATAAAATCAGAATAGTGGGAGTCTCGTTATTAAGGATAATTGGAAGTTATCTAAAAACCTGTTTAAGACAGTAAAGACCCCAGGAAATAAATCCCATACCTGCAAAGTCTGGCGCACAATGTTTGCTGTATATGTCAGCATGTATTGCAAAATGTCAAGCAAGGACAGAAGCAGCACATTTGCTGTCTTGGTGCTCCTTTTATCATCTGCCTCCAAGTACAGAGCCACAGCTTCTGTTAGCAGATTACGGACGTGATGAGCCAGTCCTATATAGAAAGTGAGACCAAAAAAAAGAAAAAGAAATAGGTTATCAGGAAAAAAAACAGTGCAGAAGGTGACCTAAATAAAAATAATAGATTATGATAAAACCAAATTTTACATACATTATGAATATTTATTACATTTCCTCTTTTTCTCCATTACTATAATTATCTCCTCTCCTATTCTGTTTGGACCAGCTCACAGAGTGAGTTAAACTGATAAAATCAATTTCCTACCTGCCTGGAAAATTATGTAACATTCATTAAATTGAAACCTACTTTGAATCCTAAACTTCTCTGCAGCATGCTGGTACACAAGTCTCCATCACAACATGCCTAGTCACAAGAACGTAGCAATTTCTCTAGGCTGTTACAGTGATAATTCAAGGTGGAACCAAGAGTTTCTTAACTGAGCCTAAAGTTTCTTAACTGGCCTGTCAACTAGAGCCTTACCCATACACTTTCATTGTAGAATCAAACAGTGCTATGCTTAACATGAAATACATTCAGAAGAGCATTATAAATGAAATACTGCATAATACACCTAAAACATTATTAAGATTTTTTTTACTGATGGTAGTAAAAACTTTCCTGAAAATATCTTCTTGTTTTGAAGGGGTTTTTTAAGCTCCTTTGGAATTCAGTAACATCAGCCCCTGTAGCTTGCCTAACTGCAAATCAATTGACACAGCAGAAAAATATAATCAAATTCAAGGCAGTATCTATTCAACTGAGAATCTTTCTTACTTTCAAATACAAAGTGACTGAGTTCATTATATTTGATCTTAATCTATTTCTTTCAGATTTTCATAAGGGATGAAACATACTTTGTTTCTTAATGAAACCATCATACATTTGCAAACCATCTTTTAAACTTGCAATTTGCTATGCAGTCACTTGGGTGCACATACATAGTAACACTGCAGCATACCAGGATATTAGCTTCTAGTCCCCATAACTGTCAAAAAATGACTAAAGTATTTCACTGATTTCAATGAAGTAAAAAATGTCCTTTTTTAAGTTCTCTTTTTAAAAGTCATTGTATATATTTCTACAAACACCAACACATGATTAATATGAGACATCGTAGAACACATTACATGATTACACCATTCAGCTTTTGAGAGCAGTCAAACCTGTGGGGGTTTGAACTATTTGAACTTTGAAAGATACTACATCAATTATCTAAACTTCCTTCTAAATATTTTCCTCTCCTATTCCTCACTCTTAATACTTTCCTCAGGAAATTAAATACAAACACTTTCATTTAAAATACAGTTATGGTTCTGGATCATTAAGACTCATACTCTGCTTCTATCTCACATCTTCTGTGGTTTTATGATTACTAGCACTATTCTTTCACAAGAGTTTATTGATGGATGACAGCTCAGGGCAAGCTTTGAATTTCCTGGAGTTTTGTCTGAATAAACCAAGCTCTCAAAATGAAATCATTCTAATCTCACACATTTAATTTCCTTCTCCTTTTTTAGAGTGCAATTTCTGCTGCAGTTCCGAACATCTCATACAAAAATCAGATAGCACTCATCTGACAGTGACACATTTAAGTGATGTCATCAATACCCACCAAGAAGAAAAAAGACAGACATAATTGCGTGTCTATCCAAAACAAAACTTGTGGTTAGTCTATGACTATTTTCAACAGGCTAAATCAGAACAAACCTAAGGAAACAGTCCAGTTAGACTTGGTCCCTATCAAAGTGATGTCCGAAAAACTGCCTGCAGGGATATGACCATTGTTTCTCAGTGTATATGGCCACAAAACCCACAGCCACACCAAAATGAGTCACTCCATTGTTTCCAGATGGCTTACATACAACCATTAGGACAGCGACTTGGAGATGAATGCTGAGAAGGCCACTTCATGTCTAAGTACTGCATTGCATGGGTCATCATTAAGAACCTTTTAGGCAATAGTCACTTACAGCACTAGGTAGGGTTGACTAGGGAGTAAACAATGGGGAATGACTAGAAGTGAACAAAACACCAGGATCCATGACTGTGATCTGCAATCCTTTCCCTTTCAGCTTTGAACAGAACAACTTGCTTATTCCCTTGGCTGTACCAGCCTGAATCTCAGAGCTGACTCATTTCTGTTGTTTGGTGAATAAGGAGGTGAACCAAACACTCAACCTTCTCCCCATCCATTGAGACATGAATAATAAAATCATCTAGATTTTATTTTCTTGAAGGGCTTACATCCTAAGGGTATGTGTATTAGCAACCCTGGCCCAAGCACTTGAAATACTCATGTTTACCTAGCTAACTAAAACATCAGAATTAATGTTTTATATTTAGGTAGATACATGCTCACAATGAACAAAGCTATACATACAAAGATAAGCAAGCCAAATTTGACAATTTTGCGGGGAAAAAAATTTTCTGGACTTAAACTACCTTTGGAAAATTTAGCACATCCAAACTTTATTATAAAGACACCTAAAATAAAACACTGCTGCAAAATGTTCCCTAGTGCACTGCATAATTCATACAGAAACCCAGTTAACACTTGGTTCCACAGATAAAAGCAAGAGACTGGCCTCTTGGCCAAGTAAATAAAGTTCCAGACATGCTCTTTAAAATACTTCATAGTGTCTCAATAAAATGAAAATTGGAGGCCACAGTTGTAAATATGTAAATATACTCCTTGCTTATACCACAAGACGAAGTACACACTCTTTGTGCTCAGAAAAGAAAGTTGGGAAGCTGGCGTAATTTACAGTGACCATGACAAAACTCCATAGAAGCCTAACGGCCTTGAGCACTGGCACTGTAACCAGTTTGCTCTAAAGGCAGCTATAAAGATCATTCAAAAAATTGAATCCCAAAACAGTCTGAAAAAAGCATGCAATTTTATAAAAAGGAAATTGAATTCATAATTCAGTAAATCGTAACACAAAAATTGCATATGGATCTCTAAGTTTCAGAAGATAACTTGAAGGTTTTCTCACAAATTTTGCAATAGATTCAAGAACAACAATTTAATTTCCTAAATAAAGCTTAAACCAAAATTTATCTTCAAAAATTTCAGACACTATACTTCAGAGTCATATATAACAGACAGGTTTCTTATGCATAAATTCTCAACTCTTGATTGGAAAGTGAAATAGGCTCTGATTCAAAAAGCACACACTTCATGCACTCCTGAACTTTGCAAGTGATGGCTCTGAATATGAATCCTGTATCATAGAGGAGGTGTAAACCAAACCCAATTGAGGAAGGTTGTTCTACTTGGACAAGCAACATATATTTAAGGATTCTGGTGCTTCCAAGTATGTTGGCAATAGTTCACCTTCTCAAGAAAAAGGTGTTAGCGACGGTTTACATGGGTGAAAGTAATGCACCATAATTTCTTTCAGCTAGGTACTTCCTAGTAAGAGAATTAAATAAAACCTTACCATTTAATCTATTACAGAGTTTTTTAGTGCTCTATTAATTCGCATATTACTGCAAAAAAAAATTTAACAACATACTGTTTGTAGCTTTAGTTATAGTCTGAATTTATTACAAGACTTCATAGGGCATTAGTCATGCCTTGTATTTATTTGTAAAAGGAGGACCTTCAAAATATCAAGCCTTGCTGCAGTTCTCTGGAATTCAAATTCTGCTGAAAATAAAAAAGGCAAAATGACAAAACTTGCATTTTGTATTAGAATTATTGTGTTTATAAATTAACATAACTGGAATTAAACAAAGAACCTTTTCTAACTGTGGTCCAAGAGTCATAATATGTTTTAAAACAATTGTATCTAAAATTCCTAGCCATGGATTTATAGCACTTGACAAACCTAGTGTTCACAGTAGAGTATTTCTCCTGCCCAGAGACCCCTGCAACGAACTGAACATGTAGCTAATAGTGCTTTATGAATGTGGACTGTGATGACTATGCTTGTGGTTTACAAATCTTTTCAAAAGATAAAAGGAGTCTTTTGGCCCATGATACAGCTAATCGGACTGAATACGCCATGATACCTTCTGGAATGAAAGCTGAGAGGAGATTTTTTACTCTCACCTATTAGTAAGATGGATAAAGGAAAAGAAATCTTCGCTTCCAAATCATATGAAACATCAAAGGACAGCCTAGGAAGCAATCTTCTAGGCAATCCTTTCATGCCTACCAGCAATTAGAGCATTCAACAAACCTGTCTGCTTCCAGATGAAGGAAATGTTAGAGCAGGTGCACTTTCTGCGAACAATGCCACCGTGCAGCCAAGCAGCCAGCAGCAAAACCCTCAGTCCGGCAAATAGCTTTCTCTTTGTTCCTCTCTGCACACTGCTCTCTGGAGAGCCATTTTCCCCATTAGTACCACACCTACACAACTGACTCCCCAGGGATATTCCAAATGTACATGCACTAGACTTTTCGTCCTTCTTTTACTTACAGAGTGGACCAACGATACTGCCAGATGAAACACAAACCATATTTTATAATCTTTTAAATTTTAATGCTGAAACTAAAAAACATTGCTAAAAGAAACACAGGACTGTACAGATTCTTTCACGTAGGAATGAGTGAAAGTACCTGAGCACTTAAGATACTCTACGATGACATAAAGGTTCTTCATAAAACCTTGTTTACCTTCATAAATCTGGGACCCAATTTGCATCCTTTGCATCATAGCATTACTACTTAAGTTTTTCTGTTTTGAAGAACTGGAAATAGGCAACACAAAGCAAATGGTGTCTTTAGGGTAATGGCATTTTTTAATAAGGCTCATTGCTTTAATGTTACTTTTGTTCCTTATTTGTTACTGTTTACATTTTAGGAACTATTTTTGCTAGTACTCTAATAATATTGAGGTAAGACTAAACTAGGACAGAAAATTAGATCACCAATGATTTCAAAATTTGGTGAGTTATGAATGCTACATCAAGTGGAAAGACAGTGATTTGGCTGTTGAGCGGATCAATTCCATGACTGCTGCCCCCAAAATTATTTTGTTTTCTGATCTTAAAAACAAATAGCATCTAAATAAGAAAATTTTGCAAATACTGGCTAGTCTATTCCTAGCACTGGTAGGATGACTGGATATTTTATGACTGAAGAAAGAACCACTAGGTTTAAGTGACAAAAATCTCATTTGAATTTGTCATATCGAAGTGGCCAAGGCTCTCCAGAGCTTCCCTTTGTGGGAAGAGTGGCTCAGCTTTTTCTACACACATGGAATGCAGAGCACTCACCAATGGTGCCCAAGCAGGCAGCCCTTCCCTCACACACAAGAAAATGGATGTGGAAAGAATTACAACAACCAGGGAAGAAAAGGCAGTTATCACCTTTACTACAGCTAGGCCAAAAGTAGACTGCGAAGTTCTATGTTATCTCAAGTGTGACTGCCTGAGAGGAATACAGACCTGACATTCTCCATGGCAGTATGTTTCTGCTTTGAGACAAAGCACAACATAATTCTACTTTACTTTTTCCTGGACTGGCAGTGTTCAGCTGTTATTGCAAGAATGCAGTTTGGAGGTGGCAACTTTCTCAGTGAAAACAGACTGCACAACTGGAGACTCCCCAGAGAGTCAAACTCTTCTGAAGCTAAGAGAATCCTGCCAACACAGAAATCTACTTTTTTTCTATAATTTAATCTATGGAACAAACATGGGTGATTAAGACCAGCAGGAGTATAGATTAGCCAACTAAGAGGTAGAAAACAAAGTGCATTCTCTCATAAGAAGTATCTGAGTGTAATAAAGAATAGTAAAAATGCAACTTGAACAATTTAGAAATAATAAAATCACGTACTGCTGAATACGCTTGCCTGGTCAATATAAAAATAATAGAATATAACAAATTAGTTCAACTAGGCTAGGCTGCGGCTGTTCTCTGTGAAAAGACATGGTTAGAATGACATACACAGAGGAAGAGTATTTCTGAAAGTATAATCACTGATACCTTGAGAGTTCCTGATTTGCTGCTGCTTTTGAAAATGAAAAAAAAAAAAGAAAAACGGAAAAAGAAAAAAAGTTTTCCATCTGAGAATCTTGTTGAGGTTTCTGTGACAAAATTTCAACTGAATTCAGGTTTTTGTGTCAGATTGACTCAACCATTCTATAATTCATTCAGAAAAGATATCCAAGATGTTTGAAACTTAGTTCACAGCACATACGGGTACATAGCCTCCAAGCTCTGAAGGCGGTGGATTTTGTTCTAGTCAAGACTTACTGAGACAGTCCTCATTCCTAGGAGTACAACTCACCGTTGTTCAGTGGGGATGGAATAAAAGATCAGAAAGTAACTTGCCTTGGAAAATAGCTATAAGAACACTCAAAAGCTTTCTAGCTATATCAGAACTAATATAAACTTTTCCTACAATTTTTATGAGCTAATACTACATAACTATGTACTGTAATAACATTGAGGGGATCTATTCACAGAGTCGATAAGACATTAATTATGACTCACATGAGCAGCCAATTTTGATTTGTTTGGATACCATGCTGCTGGCACCCTGGTTTGCCTGAAGCAGATTTGCACATTCAAATGATCCTTCTAGTTGGAAAATCTGGGGAAGATTAGAGGTGGAAGTAATACAGTGGCTTTCCAGGGTATGCATTTAAAATATTTCTTTCACCAACTGTGCATATATTAAACACCTAACTTGCATTCTTTTCATGTGGATTTAAGCATTTTTGTTGCTATAGTTTTTTAATTTGTCAAATGTGCAGTATTTGCAAGCACAACCTTCCATCATAAAATACTAAAAATTAAATAAACCAAGATTGCAATAAGATAAAATCATGCTGTTTGGATTGACTACCATTGCTGTTATCAAGCAAACTCTATGGCACCTTTTCAGTTAGATGTCTCCCCACAGGTCAGAGATACATTAGAGCTTATAGTGCATTTTATAAAGCGCAGTAATTCTACAGCATGCCATACTTCAAGTCAAAACCCAATACACCCTATCTCATTCCTACAAGGTGTCAACTAAAATAAGGTCCCTTGGTTTTGTCAGACAGAAGGTAGATGATGCTTAAATTTCCCTAGCAGGTTTTAATGATCTGCATGAAGACTATCTAACAGAACACTTCACTCTTTGAGAGAAAACAGCCTTTAAAACCTCCTTTAAATCCAGTCTGAGATAACAGCAGCTGCTGCTTCACAGCTACATGGAAAAACTTCCGCTTGCATATTGTGAGTTAATATATAGTGTATATTTTTTAGAAAAACAAAGACTGCATGAGGATTTGTGTAAAATTAGGAATACTGTACACTCAGCAAGACTCAAAATCAGTAAAGATTCAATAAAGAGTTTTGACTTACTGCTCTGAAAGATCAAGTCTGCAACAATTACCATGTGATAAAATACAGAGGAATTTATATCCTGGGCTTAATTTAGAACTAGAAACTCTTCTAAAGAGATTTCTATTTTAATAATAGACTTCCTGTCACACAAGATTAAACCCTGCTTATCTCCTTCAAATATCTTAACATGCTTCTGCTTTGACATCAACTTTCCCTTCTACCAAAATCCTTGAGAGACCATATTCAAACTTTGAGAGCTGTCTTTTTAACAAAACTCATACAGACCAGATATGAACAGCCTCAGAATGCAGATACAGCCCTAAACTGTTGTCACAAACTGACAATGATGTTGAATGATGTTACCAGCACTAACTGCTCTAGCTTGGCCTTCAAGAGGCCCTGGACTGGGAGTGATAAGGACCAATGAACCTTGCCTTCAGAAAATTCTCTGAAATTTTCATTTCTAAATTGCAGAAATAAACCATGGTTGAATACTGTTCCCACATATACTCAGCAAAGGATAAAAGTAAAAGCTCTATACATTTCTCTACTGAAAAGTCATGCTCTGTAAGAAAAGATATTAAATATTTATTCTTATTCCTATTGGTCTGTTTATATCAGTCGGCCATAAGAGGAGAACATAGAGTAAAAATACTTGGATTCTTAAGTGAGCCTTTTACTATTGTTACAATTGCACCAAAGAACAAGAGCAAAGGCTAGAGTATCCCCTAAGCAGAATTTGCTGCTGGGTATTACAACAGAATTGAATCTATGCCACTGTTTCCTGTAACATCCTGTGGTGTTCATCAGTTACGTTTACAACAGGAATGAAAGCAGACAACTAGTAATTGCAACTGTCCAAGCTGGCCAAGTGTATTTGCACTTAAATGATCAAAGGGCTTAAACAGAGGTCAGGATGTTACATGATAGCAAAGCTGGTTTAGCCCAAATTACATCTTGTGGCCTCAAGCCTACTCTGCTACATCAACTGTTTTCCAAATAAGTGTTGGGATAACTTTGACCAGCAGACCCCCTTATTTGCTATCATCTGACCATACCAATAATGACACACCTGATTAAATCTCTAAAATCTAACCACAGACTATTCACTTCAGATTATGCTATCCTACTTTTTAACTGGCTCAGACATATGTCTTGTATTGTTTGCACGGTATGCTTTTTCTACTCTGACCTATCCATGATTTTCAACCTTACCACTAGGATCTCTGAGCTGGAACCCACCACACTGTGATCATGCTGTCACTGGCTATATGCTAGCTACACCAGAAGTGGCCTGCCTAATACTTGATATTAGTACAACCTAGGTCAACAGAGCCTTCATCTTCTGTCAGCACAGCTACCTGATCCCAACTACCTTGACTTCAAAAGACTACATTGAGCTAGGCCAGCTGATACTAGAGCCCAGCTTACTTAATCAAGAGGCTCTGGAAGAACTGTAAAAGGCAGTCTTGGCTCTGGAAGAACTGCAAGCCTGTGTGTGTTCGATTTCTGTGCTCCATACCCTCTTTTTCCTATTTCACTAGGATCCACACAGTAGGAACACGGGTCTAATGATACCTTGTTGTGGCCAACCAGTACCTTGTCTATGCAGGTAGCTGTTGCTGGGAGTAGTGGAGCCTGTGTCTGTATGCTAGCAGACTATGTCAGGCACCTGGCAAAACTTGGGCGTAAGCCCTGGAAGGCGGTCACACAGAATGGTCTGGCCTATTAGGCAAATCATCCAGTTGTAAAACAAAAACACTGAACTATACTCCCCTATCCAGCAATAAACTGAAATGAATACTGCTGCTAATCTGATGCTTTAATTGAAAATCTGGATTCTAGTTTGTTCAAGGGCAACCAATTTCTTCACAGGTGAAGAAGTTAAGAACATTGATACAACTACAGTGAGAGATGGCCACAGAAAAGGGTGATTTAAAGAGCAAGGATTTAATTTTTAAGTGTGTGCCTTGTGAAGATGTGTAACAGAATAGCAGGAGAAACTTTTTATGCAAGGACTGGTTTAGTACTTGTACTGGTTTTGGCTCGGATGGAGTTAAATTTCTTCATACTAGCCTGCATGAGACTCTGTTTCAGTTTTGTGCTGAATACAGTGTTGATAACACAGGTCTGTTTTGGTTATTGCTGAGCAGCACTTACACAGTCAAGGGCTTTTTTACTCCTCACCCCACCCATTAATGAACAGGCTGGAGGTGCACAGAAGTTGAGAGGGGACACGGCTGACCACAGGGATATGCCACACCATATGGCATCACACTCAGCAATAAAACTGAGGAGGAGGTGAGGTTGGCAGGGTGGACACTGCTCCTGGACATTGGTGTTGAGCAGTTGTTTCCATTTGCATCACTTGTTCTTCTTGCATTTATTTTTCTCTCTCCCTGGTTTGTTTGGGTTATTTTCTCCCTTTTCCTTAGAAATTTCTAAATTCTTCTTAGTATATACTTTTAATTATTAAACTATTTTTATGTCAACCCACAAGTTTTTTTCTCACTTTTGCAATTATGATTCTCCCCTCCTCACTGAGGGGAGAGTTGACTGAGTGCCTGCATCATGCTCAGTTGCCAGCCATGGCTAAACCATGACAGTACCTTTTCCTTTTTTCTCTACCACACCTGCTCTGCTGGGCATAGGTGTTTTTTAGGCATTAATGTACTTACACGGTCACAGTAGGTTTACCAACTTGCTCCAACACAAGGAGCCTTCACCATTCTGCCCCAGGCTGGGCTTCATGTGTCACTTATGTGCCCTGGGCAGTACCCCTACACACCTACATCTCACTACACACATATATTTCTCTTTCAGCCTGCTTATGCGTAGACCACTGATTCTAGAAAGTAAGTTCAGGCAAAGAAATTCAGTTTGACAGGATAATGGGGACAGGGAGAAAAGGGGAGTTTGATATGAAGGACTCACGCTCCTTTGTGGCCGTCCCCCCCCCCCCCCCCCCCCCCCACGTAGTCCCAAGGGGAGAGAACAAAAA